>QKWP01000340.1:133401-156773 GCA_003550325.1 Gigaspora rosea | reverse complement strand
ATTCCTACACGAGTTGTAGAACTATCGAAGGAATCGAATTATTTGTTGACAACCACTAAGGGCAATAGAAACCCCTGTTTACTAGTATTTTAGATTCAGAAAGATGTTACTTATCTTTCGCGGTTAATAGCAATACCTGTTTAGTAGTACGTTATGACTTTGAGGTTGTTGCTGATTAATCTTTTTGAGAGAATGGTAAGTGGCTATCCTCGTGAGTCTTGAACAAACAGGTATGTAATATGATTACTTTGAATAGATCCATGTGGATTATTTCAAGATAAGGGTACTATTTTTAATAAGAAATCGAGCGATAATATAGATTAGTTACGGAACAGGTTTTGATAGTTCTCCGGTACTGGAGAAAGTTGTGTACAAGAACCGGATTGGTGTCCGGATTTGGTAATTATCTCTTGGTACTGGAGAAAGTTGTACGCAAAATCTGGATTTGGTATTTCATCTTTGGTACTGGAGAAAATTTAGGTAGGATCTGGTTTTGGTACCTTTTTAGCATTGATTGATTTTTACACAACCCAATTAATCAGTACTTAGAAAAAATTTAGACAAGATTTGGTTTTGGTACCTTTTTATCGTTGATTGATATTTTTACACGACCCGATTAATCAGTACATCAGTACTCAGAATGGTTTTATAATTTTCAATTTATTATCATTAGCCACTATTAGCCATAAAGAGCTGTATAAGATGCAAAGAAAATCTAAGAAAAACGTAGATTGTTGACTTATATTTTATTACGGTATTGGAAAATTTAAAAATAGCGCTACAAAAAATAAATAAATTCATTAATTTGCGCAAGTAATCACGAATTAATGTGTAAAAAAATAGAGAATTTATTTAGAAAGGATTGACAAATTCTTTTGTTATGGTTCGTGATTATCAATTCATCTGCCCAGTAAAAAACAAAATTACATTCGAGTTCAACTAATAGAATATACAAATTTATTAAAAAAAAATTCGTATAATAGGTACAAATAAAAAATTTACAAGAGCTTTTGCGAAAAATCGATCGTAACTTTCTAGAGATAGTTTTTGTGAAGAGATTTCACTCATAAGAAATTAGAAAAAAAAGCGCAATATTTAGAAGACTTAGAGGAATCTTTTAGAATTTTGTACTTTTCTTTACAAGTAAACAAAGTAAATGATATTTTTTATTTTAATTTTCATTGATCACATTAAAATTACTAATACACCTGACATAGTTAGTCCGTTTACCATCCTATTAACCCATGTACATATTTGGTTGCCCAAGGTCAAATGCAACCTTTGGTTATTTTTTTGGGTTATTTAATCACGGATAAAAAATAGAGAATTTATTTTGAAAGGATCAGCAAATTCTTTCGTTGTGGTCTCTAATGTTCGTGATTATCAATTCATCTGCCCAGTAAAAAATCCGGCAGCAAAAAATAAAAAATGAAAAAAATCACAAATATTTGATCAATAAACATAGGACGAAGTACTCATAAAGATAAATTTCTTCAACGGTTTAATGTAGCTTTAATGAAATTTTGTAAAAGTAAAAATGTACGTAAGTACTATTACTGTTACTATTACGAATATGAATATCGAATACGACAATAGACCTACCAGTTTACCAGTACGTTTACCAGTACAATTATTTCAAAAACGCGAGAACATTTTTTTACCAGTACAATTATTTCAAAAACGCGAGAACATTTTCTCGAGTAGATCTTGCTAAAAAAGAGTATACGTGGCAAGTGTTTTGATGATCTATGGTCAGGGTCTTGGCCAAAACTTACTAAAAAAAATTCGATGTAACGGTTTTACTATTACTCGAATTACTCAAGGAGAGATTTTGTATTACTATTTGTAACTATTTGTAAAATACACAAAATACAGATCAAGGATCCAAACTTATAACGTTGTTAAAATAAAATAAAAAAAAAACAGGATTTATTTAGAAAGGATCGACAAATTCTTTTGTTGCGGTCTTTAATTTTCGTGATTATTGATTCATCTGGCCAGTAAACAATCCAGCAGCAAAAAATAAAAAAATGTAAAAAATCACGAATAGTGGTTAATAAATATAGGACGAAGTACTCAAAAGGTAAAATTTTTCAATGGTCTAATGTATCTTAATGATGTTTTGTAAAAAAAAAAAATACGTAAGTACTATTACTGGTAACTGTTAATATTATACGAATACGAATACGAATACGAATACTATTTACCAGTACAATTATTTCAAAAACGCAAGGACTTTTTCTCGAGTAGATCTTGCCATAAAAGAGTATACGTGGCAAGTGTTTTGATAATCTATGGCCAGTGTTTTGGCCGAAACCTACTTAAAAAAAATCTTAATGTAATGGTTTTACTATTACTCGAGTTACTCAAGGTATTACTTATAGAGATTTTGTATTACTATTTGTAAAATACAACATATTATCAAATAGGAAAAACAAGGATCCAAACTTATAACGTTGTTAAAGAACCGGTTGTATTCGGGCTCGTGCCCAAGTCTTGCATCAAACCTTAGAAAAAATCTTATCCAGATGTAATGTGAATTTGTTGGCACATTTGATGGTTTTGAAATTTTGTTTTAATCATTTAATGTTGTGGCTTGTTCTAATCTTTTTTTTTCTTCTTTTCATGATTTATCATTTTTCAATCTTCAAGGGTGGACTTGATTGTAGATATCTAGAAATGTGTTGTTCGAACATTGACTACAATAGCAACTCCACACCGCAGTAGTTCATTTATGGATTGGTGTCAGGATAATATAAGAGTGGGCGAAATTAGTCAAACATTTGAAGAAGCTGCTAAAGTAGTAAATGATACTTAAAACAAATAACTGAGAAAACACATAGTCACCAGAATCTCAATGATTCGAAATCATCTCTATTAGAATCAAGAGTTAAAGAACAGTCCTTAAGGACTTCTTCTCAAGCAGAAACTATTGTAAATCAAAAAAACAACCTCGCAATACTATTATTACTACAAAAACGGATAAATCTAAACCATCCAAAGCTTCTAATAAGAAATCATTTAACATACCTATTTCTTTAATTTTCTGAATTTTAATCTTTCTCTTCCAAACATTAACCTTTCCAAACATTAACCTTTTAAACATTAGCCTTTCTGGTTTATCTTCTATTCAACAAACAACATATACTATTTTACATCTCATTACTCAAGCTTTAATTCAAGCTTTTGACACTCCTGCTTACAGTAATCTTACTGCTGATTTGTACTAACTATTTCAATAAGAGCACTTTCAATAATCCTCCTTCTACAAATGTTCCGATTTGGTCACCTCTATATTTTTCTTATCAGATAATTAAACAATGAAGGTCCTAATGATGGATTGGTTAGTGTTAAATCCGCTCAATGGGGCAAATATATGGGAACTGTAGAATGTGATCATTGGGACTTGACCAATAGATGGAAACTTAAAATAGGTTCAAGCTTTGATTCTGTTGAATTTTATTTAAATGTTACAACTTTTTTGGCAACCGAGTGCTATTAAAAGATAAATAAAATGGTTTTTTTAGTAATTCGAAATATACAACATATTCAGAGAGAAGTTCATTTATTTATCAATCAATTGTATGAGTTGATTTACTACAGTATGTAGCTTCGAAGTATATCACAGTAAAAAACTATCGAATATAAATGGGCATTTTTTGAGTGCATAATTTCTTATAATTCAATAATTTTTAAAACTAACACGTATATTTTTAATGTGGTTGCAGATTTCAAAACAATAGATTTTTATCAATACAGTACGAGTATATTTTTAACGCGGTTGCAGATCTCAAAATAATAGATTTTTATCAATACGTGTATATTTTTAACGCGGTTGTAGATCTCAAAACAATAGATTTTTATCAATACGTGTATATTTTTAACGTGGTTGCAGATCTCAAAACAATAGATTTTTAATTGTCTGAAGGACATTCACAGGTAGAGCAATAGTACACCCAATATCCGTGTGTTAGCAAATTCTGAATTCTGATTGGCTAGATCAGGTGTAACATAAAAAAACAATCAAAACAATAAAAAACTGATGGCTATTGGCTAGATCAGGTGTAATATAAAAAAATTGATTTTATATTTGTCCTTTGAACTTTAAATGGTTCTCATTTTCCTAGTAAATATATCCTTTTTTTTTATTTTTACAGGTACTCGTTATTTCCACTTCAGCACTTTACATTCATTTCGGTTTTTTTATTTACATTTTTCATTTCGCTTTTTATTTTACTTTACTTTTTATTTTTGCCTTTACCTTTCACTTTCATTTTTTACACCATTTTTTACATCCACTTCACATTTTTTTTTTATTTACTTTTAATGTTTTTTCGAATAAACGTCAACGATATTTGTAGATGCTATTTAAGCTTGAGGTGAGTAAGGAGTATTTGATCTCAATTATTTATAAAATAACGGGGTATCGCTCCTAGGGTCTAGGCTACTATGGCGGTAGTATAACCCAGTTTGGCGAACCGCACGGCTCCCACCGTTATAAATGTTTGCCCACTGGGAATACTCTAGTTAGAGGTGGAGGCAACTCTTTTAGAGTGTAGTAGATCCCTTCCGTTACTTACCCATAGTCGACATGCCATACTCTTAGGTCCTTTATAAGGCACTGGTCACTTCAAATACTCACGCTCTATTTTTTTTTTTTAGAAATCGATTTATTTAATAATAATTAAATAACAACAACGTTAGTTAAAATTAGTTAATCAAAATTAATTAGATTGATCGTAAATTTGACGATAAATTTATTATATATAGTTATCATTATATTATATTTTAAATAAAATTTTTATTATTGTATATAATTTTTGTAAATTCTTATTTAATATATAAATAAAATTTTTAAACAATGATTTAATAATAAAATATATAAATGATATTAGTTATTTTAATATATATTTTTTTTTTGTTTTTAATGGCCGTCTACTTTGGCCGACGGTTTTATTGAATATTTGTAATATTTGTTACATAAATGAGTGTACAACTAGCCACACGTGCACTTTTGGTGCCTAATTTAAGTAGTCTGCCCGAAGGTTCTACACTAGCTATCATACCTGCAGACCAACTACGGGACCTGCCTATTTAAACCCTCTGACCCATGCTTCTCCTATTACTATCTTACCTATAAGCCAGTATATATTATGGCTTTTCTAGGGTTATTCACAATAGTTATTTTAATATATATATATGCTGTATTTAAAATATTTATGAATTTAAAAATATAAAATCTAAAAGTACCGTTATATACCGTTAGTTTAAAATATATTTTAGATAATTATTAAAATTTTTACAAGGTAATTCTAAGGCCATGCAAAATTAATTATAGCGCTTTGCAAAAAGATGCGATCCGGTGATTTTTTAATGATGATGGCTGAGAATCACTGAGATTCAAAATTGCCTGTTACTTTATATTTTACATTTATACTATATTTCTTTGAAACCGGTTTAATTCTTAAAATCTCAAAAAATCTAGACATTGTGATTTGCAGAGGTCACATCTTTTTACAAAGCGCAATAATTGGGGTTTCATAACCTAGCCGGGTCAAATTTGGAAACTTCTAAAAAGAATTTTTTATATGTTTTAATAATCAGGTGGAATTTAAAAAAATTTTTTTATTATTTATAAAATTTTATATATGAAATTTAAAAAAGAAACCGGCTGGCCGGCCAGGTCTATTTAAAAGTTTCATATTATGAAAACCAAGTCATTAAATTTGGCCTAACTCTAATGGAATTTATAGAATTTACCGTATATCGCTCCCATATATTAAAGCATCTGATATTTATTTGGTATAATCACGTAGGAAATTTATATAGAAAACTAGTATTTTACAATAAAAAAAACTTCAAAAAAAAGCATGCTCTCATGAGTAATTAATTGCTATTACTGTGTCACATAATTATCAACTGGAGAATTTCTATTGGTTAGCTATGTTAAAAAATTTTCAGGGATATTGTATGGTCTTATTGAAAGTTCTAAATCTGCAATGTACGCGCTTTTTAAACTATATATAGTAGTATATTTCTACTAGATGAATAAGGTTATGAGAATGCATTATCTTAAGATCTGTTGTAATTTATCTTTCCAATTCATTTGTGCTATACTATGTAGATTTTGGCACAAACAACCTTTTGGAGCATATTTCACGACAAGAATATAATCTTTTGAAACTCTATCTCTTGATATGCCATTGCATTTTCAAAATGTTGGATCTTTAATATCTGAAATATATTTTCAAACAAAATAAATAAAGATTATCTTTCTTATAAATTCTTCATAATAATTATTTGATTTATGAAGTAATTTAAGTGCAATGTGTCTGTTTCCATTTGGATTTTTTATTATCCTATCTAGCATAATATACAGTTGCAAATCCACTTTTACCTATCCCTTTAATATTTTTAAATTCATTGTAAGGAATTCAAGATAGCTGATAATTTATATTACAGTATAAATAAATATTTTACATTATATAAAAATTAATTGATATAATACCTAATGTTAATTCTTTTTTCCCTGCGATTGAAATATATGAAGTTATTAAATAAATATATATAATGAAAAGGTATTGCTCAGGATCAAGATCAAGTGTAACGATCTTTTCTTTCTTAAAAAATCGTTTATAACTCAAAATGTCATATATGAAATCATCTTTTCAAAATTTTAAACTATTGACCTCTAGCCTCGACTCTAAGCTTGTATGTTTTTGAATTTAAATTATACCTGATCTTGTGATTTAACTGTGATACGTATAATACTCCTGCACAATTTTACCTTTGATACCAGTATTTGGCTTTATCTAGATTTCTCATTATTCCATAAATGTAAATATAAGGAATTGCTCTCATTCTTACCTTTCTGTTATATTCTGATGTTAATTAGGTCATTTAGTTTAATAGCTCTTCCATTTCTTATAGGATTTTATTCAAAGGGGGTAATTTTTTCCTCAATATATAGATACTACTCATTCAGTAGGACAGCGGATTACATAACATTCCGCAACTAATGACGCGTATCCCATTTCTGCAGATTTTGTATAATATTCGAATGATATATTTCGCTAGCGAGACCTATCGCCGTAGATTTTTGATAATATTCGAATGCCTTATGTTTATCCTTTCCAACTCAATTCCTTCATAATAACAATTATATGTTCCAACAGCGTGACCCATCTCTGCAGATGTTTGATAATAATTGAATGCCTTATATTCATTCTTTTCAACTCCAATTCTTTTATTATAACAGTCCAACATTATATGTTTCGCTAGCATTCTCGTTTATGCAGGTTTTTGATAATAAATGAATGCCTTATGTTTCGTTCATTTCAATTCCAATTTCAATGTGATAACAATGTTCAACCATTATTCCATCTGCATCCCTATATATCAGCAGATTACTGATAATAAATAAATGCCTTATGTTCATCCTTTTCAACTCCAATTCCTTTTTTTTGTTCCAGAAGCGTGTCCCATTTCTGCAGATTTTGATTTATATAAAATACCTGTATTTATTTTTTTTAACTTCGATTCTATAAAAATAAATTGCCCAACTTTAAATATTTCTTTAACGTTACCCATATCAGCAATTTGGCTAATAAATGAATGCTTTGTATTCATCTTTTCAACTCCTACCTCATGTTTATAGTTTGGCGGGTTTAAAGATTATTTAGTGTTGTAATTCACTAAAATAATTGTCGCGGCTGATGCTGAAATTGGCTGATGTTGAAATTTGGGGTCTCGATTTGAAACTATAAGCTCTGCTAAAATCCACATATACACTTTAACACCCAAACCCTACCCTAACCCTATAAGACAAAAACGAAAAAAACATACCAAAAAAATTTTAAAATTTCATATCAAAATAGGTCAAAATTTAGTATCAGCCAATTTCTAATTAGTTTCTAACTAATTAAAATCCAGCTGCAGGATTTTCTTTTAATATTATGTAAACAATCGCAGTTTTGGCGAGTTAAAAGTGAATTGCTTCTGTAGTTTTTTGTTTACCATCTGCTTTGTCGTTTGTGACGGTTATTTTAAAAGGATCCTATAATTTCTCTAAATAGTTTGCTAACTCTTTTAGCCAAAAGCCTTTTATCTTACCTAACAAAATATCATAAGTTTTATTTATAGCTGTTTTCATAAATTTGGGACAACTGATAAAAAATAATATCAAAGCCATTCAATTCTGATTTAGTGACTGGACTCGTCGACTCGTGACTTGAATAATTCGAATTTATCATTTTTCGAATCAACTCACGAATTACTCGCGAGTTAATTATTCTTGTATAATTACGTGATATGTTATGCTATTAAAATAATTAATAATAATATTTGGTATAATTAATACGTATGTTATTTTAATATAACTACATGTGTGATTCATTGAAATTTAAATAAACTATAATAAAATAAACAATTTCAATAACTTTTGAGACATTTTCATCTACACAAATATGGCGTGAAAATAAAAAAATAATGAACAGGAGAAATCCTACGTTGAAAAAATTAGACAAAGTACTCTAAAGCAAAAACACAAATCTTGATTCAGAATTGGTGGGTGAGATATTATTTTCAAAAAGAAACATGGATTTGCTAGATACCATATAGAGCTGCATATAGTATGCTGGAATAGTATTCAACTTTTTGGCAAGCAAATTAATAGTGCGATTTTTTTATTGGATTTGATATGCCTAATAGCAAGATATATATTGTCAGTAACGATTATTTGTATTATCTTCCCATTTCCCAGTATTTGGAGATTTTATTCGATCTAGACCGGTTTTCTTGAAGGGGTACTATATTCAGCGCTATATGGTACATTATTTCAAGTTGACAAATAATTAATATGTTATGTTTTCATAACTTAAATCTGTGATAATAACATGTAATTGGGTTATATTTGCTTTGCGTAACCTGTTATTCAAAGTATATTTGCTTGTGTTACTCAAAACTTCAATAATTAATTGTTGTGACTCGAATAAAACTCGAAGAATATGGGGCCTTTGCAGTAGAAAGGGCCCTTACTGGAATATAAATAATTTTAAAATACAAAACTTTGATTAAAAATATCTCAGCAACCACTTAATCAAATTTAATAAAAATTTTTTTATTTAAATTTTATATATTTATAGAATTTAAATAAAAAAATTTTTATTAAATTTGATCAAGTAGTTGCTGAGATATCTTTGATTAAAGTTTTGTATTTTAAAATTATTTATATTCCAGTAAGGGCCCTTTCTACTGCAAAGGCCCCATATTATTATTCAAATGATTTGAGCACCTTTCAGAGTTTAATTCGCGAGTCACAAGTTATAACGAGTCCAGTCATTATTCTGATTGCTGTATTGTATAATTTAACCAAAATATTTTAATTTCATTAGAATACATCTTTTCTTTATTGTCTGGAGTATAGTAAAGAACTCATAATAGCAAGCAATACAAAAATTACTTTTCTAATCTACTTTAATGTTGAAAATCTTGACAAAATTTACTTTTTTAATATATATGCATATATATAATTTAAATTTTATCAGAAATAATAATTGGAAATTCTTTGTCTGTTTATATATATCAATATTTATACTTGAATATTACTAATATATATATACTATATTAATATATGGGGTGTCCCCAATTAAAACAGCTTGTGTTTACATATATTTTATTTTGAGATAATTGAGTTTAATCACTTGTTTTGATTTTTGGACTGATCCAGAATTACTTAAATTAAAAGGGCACATTTTTACATATATTTTATTTTGAGATAATTGAGTTTAATCACTTGTTTTGATTTTTGGACTGATCCAGAATTAATCAAATTTCACGATGTTGATTGGTTAAAGATGGCAGGTGACTATCGGATAATTTTGTAATGTATTGGCTCTACGCAGCCTCATGTAATTTTTCTTTTTACATTATCTTGATTTTTTATTATGACAATCGACTTTCATTTATAATTAAAAAAAGTCAATCATGTCAAAATTTATATGAATCTAACGAAAACTCATTTTTCAAAAAAATGTAAATATGGGCTGTTTTAATTGGGGATACCCCATATTTGATAATATCAGATAAGATAAAAATTATATAATGAGCTCTAAACATATAATGCTATATATTAGTCTAATAATATATATTATATAAATATAATTTTTTGTCTATATTACCTTTACCAAATTATTATTTTCTTCTATCTCATTCTATTTGTTGCCCTCTAAAGTTCTAAATTTGACAAATTTGGTAATTTGATGTTCTATATATTGGTTTTTCAAATATATCTTTGTAAATAAATAGCAAAATAATAATATAATATAAAATTATTGACAAATAATGCTACAATCACACAATATAATAATCATACAGGGATAGTAAATGACTTTAAATGACCCAAATAACTCAAATGACAAATGACTAGTTATTGGTAATTTCATAGCTCAAATGACTTAAAAAGGTTATTTAACTCTGGTTAATTGATTATCTAATAACTTTAGCCAATCATAATTAATTATTGTTTTCTGTAAAACAAAATATTGCTAAATGCTATCTAATAAATATTATTATACTTGGTAAATGGCTAACGACCCCAAATGTCCAATTTTTATTTGATAAATAAGCAGTATTTGTATTTTGGCTAAATAACTAAGTTATTTATTATTCCTGTTATAAAGCGACATTCCAAATGAATTATATCAAATATAAAGTGATTAAGAAAAAATACTAAACAAAAAATAATGAATTGGATCCCTCGTACCAAAATTTCCAAGAACACCAACCTACAAAAACTCTATAGTTAGTATATTCAAACACAACAAAACTTCACCAAAGCTGCTGTCGGGTACAAAGTCCATTTACTGGATGTTCTGTGCATGAAATAGAGATGAAACAGACTTGCAGACTTTTAAGCGAGGCACCTAGGCGGGCTTTGATACTATTGAGCAAAGAAGTAGTAGAGAAACTCTGGAGCCTTGTCAAGTCCTATGGATATGAAAATAGAAGTAGAGACCCGGTTGAATATACTATTCTATACAGTGTAACTCCTACAAACTCCTTTTGTTTTGGTACTATGTATGACGTCTCTTGGACTTTTCGAAATTTCAAAAAGTGGGCGATTCAGCTTATCCCCTCCAAAAGATCAGCAGTGTTTACTCCTTCCGAATTGGGAACATGCCTACCATATCGGAACAAGTCACGAGTGAAATCGGGTCCATAGAGATAAACGATAAATGACACGTGAGGTGTTTTGGAGTTAAAAATTCGAAATAAAATTTCTTTCTAGAATATTCCTTAGGCAATTTTTCTTTTTTTTTTCTTATACATGTACATGTAATACTTAGACGAGGCGATTCCTTGTACAGTATTATATAATTTTTACCGTTAGGTACAAACATAAATAGTGCTATCATAGCCATTTACTTTTTGCCTTCCTCTTCTTTCTTCTACTTTTTCTTGTTTTATTTTGGTTTTTTGCTTAGGCTGCGTAGTATTTTCCACTTTTTATTTTTCCTTTTATTTTCGTTATATGTTTTCTTTTTCTAGTAGAATCCTGCTACTCTGGAAGTAAGGAGAAGAGGGTTAAGAAGTAGGCGGTTATGATAGGCAACAAACTCCAACTCAGTGATTCAGAAATTCTGATTGTAACGACATGAGGGGTTTGCGTTGAGAGAAAAGTTTGGTATAGCAGGTCACTTTTAAGGATCCTTGGGACACCTGGATAGGTCACACTTTAGATTTTAGTTAAATGTAGTTTTAACAGTTCATCGGGTACGGTGTTGCCTAGATAACATTTAATAAAGTTGTGGCATGACTGCTGAATTCAAAAAAAAAAAAAAGATAATAAATTTAGGGGCACCAGAAATCAGCTAATTTTTTCTAATTTTTTGGGGGAGAGGTCTCTGGCCTAGTCAGGTTACTATATATTCTTTATTCTGATTGGCTAATACAACATATTATTTATATAATATATATTTAAAAAGGAGGTTAGTAAATATCGCAGGTTGCTATATTGCAGGTTAATATAATTGGCCAATTAGATCACAGGATCTTGTATAACAAAACGAATGAAAAATTAGCAAAAAATTACAAAAAAAATCAAAAATTTTAAATAACTTGAAATTTCATTAAGTAAACCAGTCTTGGGCTTCTAATTAAAAATTTTTAGTCTTAATTTTGTATATATATATGTACCTCTAACCTACTATTAATACTAGTTTGGACCCTAATTCTAACTAATAATCATTTTAATTTTTTTAAATATTAACCTGTGATATCGCAACCTGCTAAATTTATCAAAATTCTTTAAAAATACTATTTTAGAATATTGCTAACTTTCACCCTAGGTGACATCACCTAGTTCGGAATTCAGGTTGGAAATTGGTCAGAAATCAGGCTGAAAACAGGTTCGGAAGCCCATATAAACAACAAGTTAGAAAAATTAAACTACTATTATGTGATGCATAATTACATATGGCTCAATTATTATACAAAATTTTACATTTTCACTAATTACTAGTCTAGATGATTTCATTAAAAATCATCCTGGCTATATGATATGCATATGGTCAATTTAATATAAAATTTAATATATGTATAGCAAAATTAACATATTAACAAAGACTATTTATAGATTAAAGTAAAATATATAAAACCCCCTCAAAGCTCAATATAATGAAAATTGACCCTAACTTTAACCTTTAGACCTCATAACATATCGGCGGATTGGCGTAACTTGTCGGCTCGACCAATCATGATCGAGGATTATCAAAAAAATTTTATACAAAAATTTATTATAAAGCGAATTTTCACAAAAACGGCCTTTTTAACCAGCTTTGTATTTATAATTAAGTATGTAGAAAATTACAAAATTCATGTATTTTTTTAAAACTCTTTGACGGTCTCGTTAATGCTTTATTAAGTATTTAATAATCTCTACTACAAACATGGTTTATATTCTAAGAAATTATAATGAGCCTTAATTGTCAAGCTTGACCCTACCCGGCTACCTCCAATGGCGCCCAGATGTGACTCGTCGCACCAGACCCTTGTGGGCCTGGAACTTCTGTCAATCACCATCAAATTGGAGTTTTTCTAAAACTTCCGTAAAACTCTGCCATCAACCTTTCCAACAAATCTTTGACTTCTTTTTCTTTCTTTGCCCTCCCTACCGTAGAGCTAAAGGGCTTCTTTGATAACTTCTTCTGGATAGCCTTCTGTTTCTTAGGTAACTTCTCTCTTTTTTTTTCAGACGTGATTCCTCACGTATTTTCCCATCTACTAAACATTTTACATCTTCTTTCCATACGATTTCAAAAAATCCTTTTCACAAAAAGAAAAGCAACTTATCGACCAGTAACTTTTCTTCATTGTGTTCGATGCCTAACTTTTGTACTTCTTCTATTATCTCAATTGGAAACACATACTTAATTACAGTTAATCTTACATCTTTTTGTCTACAATCGTGTTGTCCGAAAATAGCCCTTCTTAATGCTGAACTTTTCAAATTTCTTGTTGTTTCTTTATCCAGCATACTCCATGCTTCATTCAATGCTATTTCCTTCACCTTTTCCCAACTAACTCTCAACACCTGGCAGGTAGCTAAATGATCCTGTGTTTCGTCCTCTTCAGTTTTACAAAGAACGCATGCTGTAGCCTTATAGAGTTCTGGTTTCCTTTCTACCAAAACCTTTAGTACCGGCAGATTCTCACTCATGCTTTTTAGTAAAAAACTTTTTCTTTCACTTTTAATCGCTGAATCGGCCCAGATCCTGTTAAGGCTCTTCAAAAAATCCCAAAAAGCTTTCCAGTAAAACCTCTTCTTTGTCACATCTGGCTCTAACTTTTTTATACCTTCACTACACCACCAAGCTGCTTCGTTTTTGAGATCCTGCCTTTTCTTAAGAAATTGTTTGATTGGCACCTCAAGTCTTCTTTCCTCGTATGTTGGCCAGAATAATAGTCCGTCACTATTAATACTTTCAGTTTTAAGCACTAGACTTTGCAACATTCCTTCTTTTGCTAGTTGTATAGCATTGAGCATGGGACTGTTTTCACTGGTTCCTTCTTCTTTCGTTAAATTCAGACTGATGTTTTTCGCTTTTACAAGATCCAAGACACTTGCTACTGCTGATGAACAGCTTCTTTTAAGTACTTCTGAGGTTCTCCAATTCAGCCCCACTATGCCCAAACTTGTTAGTACCGCTTCATTTCCTGAAATTATTTCCACCTTAGTATCACATCCTACCGTCAAGCAAATCGTCCAGAAGGCCGCCAATTCCAAATTCAGCGATGAGGGCCAGCTATCTACATTAAGGCTCAGCTCGTCTAACCTATTTCCACTTCTACTATCATAACTGACCCAACCTATACCACAACTAACTTTTCCTGCTCTATTGTTTGCTTTCGCTATACTACTTGTAAAATATCTAAGACTTGTTGTTTTTCCTTCTATATTTCTTTTCAACTTATCTACTAACACTTTTTCTAAATTCTGTTCTATCTGTGCTCTCCTAATTAATTCTAATTCCCATCTTTCAATTTCTATTTCATTAACCATTATACTCTCTCTATCTCTGACCTGTCAAGTACAGATTTGCTTTGTAAACAAGTATCCAAGGCCACATCTAGCCTCCACGTGGTTGCATTTACTTTGGATACTGGGATCACTGTTCCAGTTGCTTTGTACTTATGTCTGATAAGACAATTAGGCAATTGATTCCTTATATTACTTGATGAGTTTTTGCAACCGGTACACCTTGTTAATAAACCCAGTGAGGGGTCGAAGTTTTCCTTTTCGTACCAGTGTTCCATTACAAAGGACTTTTTTCCCTTTACTTCCGTTCTTCCTACTATCTTTTCCTCCTCGCTGTTCCAACAGATCCATTCTTTCCTTTTTTTGTTCCTCGAGATAATGTCTTTTTGCCGGAACGTGCTTAAACTGTTCGGGTCCCGAGCTGTGTATTCTGCTCTTAGAATTGCCCCTGCATCTGATTTATCAATCAGTCGATTTTGCAAGATCTTGTACCACTCTGCGACTCTACCCCTTTTTTCTAATTTTTTACCACTTTTAAGCATTTGCCATGATATTAGCCTTGTTCCGTCCAAACTAATCACTTGGTTAATATAGAAGAGGCCTAAACCTTTCAGGCTTCTAACTGCTTTTTTAAGCTCTTTTTCATTAAGCAGTTCTGCGAAGGTTGCCCCCTCACCGTGTACTCTCCAAAGATCTTCTCTTCTGGCAAAATTAAGACCTTTTCTCTTTGCTTCTACTATAGTACGACAGGCTAAGTTATCTTTCCAAAGCCCTTTAAATTTGTTCAAATCTGGCGTCAACCAAATATCTCTTGTTAATCTCGCCCTTGAACAACCTTGTATCACTCGATTTCTCACTACCTCTCCTACTAAGTCATTTCTATTTAGATATGTGCAGACCGCCCTTATCTGTCTTGCCGTTATTTCCTCATCTAAAAATTTAATTCCACCCATTTCTTTTGCACTGATAACCCAATCTGGTATGTTTTTGGCTAAACCCAACTTCCTTTTACACATTACCAAAAAGGGCCTGTGGATACTTTTTAATATATTTTCATCCAACCATACTGCTTGCAACATGTATTCCACCTTTGGTAGTATGCACATATTGTTGATATATGCGAGCTGACTCCATGACATTTTTTTTCCATATAGGGTCTTTACTGCCAAATTTACCGTAGCTCTTGCTTTTTGTATGATGGGTTTTTTCCTCATACCACTACTTAACCATACACCAAGGTATCTTATCGCTGTATTAGCTTCTTCTTCTTCTACTATACTCCCGCCAAATCTAACGAATTCTTTCGATTTGACTAAAGACTTCCTCAATCTCCCTTTCACGACCAATAGTTTTGATTTTGTGCTATTGATTTCAATGTCGTTTAATTTAAAGAAGCTATCTGCGATTTTACATATTTCTTCCATTTGTTCTTTGTTATTGGCAATCCACACTGTATCGTCCGCATATGCTAATGTCGTGTGTCTTGCAATTCTTGAAACTTTTTTACTTCTTGCTAGATCGGTTGGTATCACTACTTCTGACCTGTATCCGAGTTTGCTATTTCCTTGAACCTTACACAGTAGTGGGTCATAAAAAATTCGCCATACCAAGGGTGAAAGTACCTCCCCTTGGTCGATTCCATCTCCTGCTTTGAATTTCTTAGACAAACCCTCTGCTGTTATTACTCGGAACTGTCTCTCTTCGAATAAATTCATGATGAATTTTATAGTGATTTCTGGGAGTTTAATTCTCTTCAGAGCTAGCCTCAATCCTTCTAACGGAACCGAATCGAAGGCCTTTTTCATATCCTGGAATAACAACCAGAGGTCCTCACCATTTTCCTTTGCCTCTTCTATCAATGCATTCATTATGTGAATCGGACTCTCTGTCGCATCTCCCTTTAAGCCCGCAAAGTTTCTTCCTTCTAGGATCTCTTTCTCCCTGCAAACTTTACTTAATCTTTTTGCTACAACTCTTGTAACCACTTTTCTGAATGATTCGATCAAGGCTATTGGTCTAACCTTATGCAAGTCGAAACCCCAATCGTCATTCTTTGGTATCAGATATAACTGTGCAATTTTTCATTTTTTTGGTATATATCCTGTAACTATACAAGCTTCTGCCAGTTTACGAAATACGTTTTGCGTTAAGGGATTTGCTTCTTTTATCAATCTATAACAAATATTGGAGATTCCTGGGGCCTTATTACTTTTCAATTCCTTAAAGGTTAACTCCCATTCTTCTTTTGTTATGCTTTCGTTAATGCTTTCAAACCACTTTTCGTCTATTCTTTTTAATGGTTCAAATTCGCTAGCCCAGAAATCATCCATCTCTGCAAAGCAACTGCTCCTTTTTCTGAATTGTGTTTCGAAATGGTCCACTACTTCTTCCTTCATCTCTGTTGGTTCTAGAACTAAAATTCTTTTCCCATCCTCGAACTTGGCTACTCTATCTAATGTTATTTTTCTATATGGTCTTTCTAGCAGATTTCTTAGCATTCTTCCTTTGTCATCTCTAATCATCTCAAATCTTTTATTTATACAGTCTTCAATATTGCGCCTTTTGAGTTCTTCCAACTCTTGCTCCCTGCTTTTGTTTAAGATCTTATACCAGCCTTGCAGGCTAGTTAGACTTTCTTGGTATTGTCTTTCATCAATTAACTGTATATTTATGTCTAAATCCTTTCCTACTTTTCGAATCGTTTCGTTGGCTAACTCTATACTTTCTAGTTTAGTATTTGACTTTATGGCCGCCTTCAGAGCCCATATGATCTTCCTCAATGCTGAGGTATCTTTCGCCAATCTTGTAGATTTTCCAACCTTTTCCTTTCTATGAGACACATTGTTCCAAACTTTTTTCCTTGGTATTGCAATTCTTGCTGCTTCCAACAAATCTCTCTCAACAATGTCCCATGTTTCATCTAAAAGCCCTTTCTTGCAATCCTTAACCTTAGTGTCCAAAAAATTCATAATTTTACTTTTTTTCTTTAGCGATGTCCACAAAGCTTCTCTAAAAACCTCCCAATCCTCTTCTTGCATCTTCTCGAACAGAAATTTGTATCTAAATGAACCATTCCTCTTGATTTTTGCTATGCTTTTCTTTCCTATAAGGTGATTAAGTAATATCTTTGCAGTTACTACTTTATGATCACTTCCTGTGAAAATCTCTACCTCCTGAATTCTTGCATCGACCAATTCGGAGGAAAGACCTTCTGAGGCCCAGATATAGTCTATCCTAGTTTCAGTAACATTAGTTGTCTATGAATATTCTCTCGTCTCTGGGTTAACCTCTCTGAAAGTGTTTACGAAACCTGCTTTCCTTAACCATTTGAAGATAGGGAACTTATGTTTCTTTCTGTTACTGTTGCTATGATCTAATGCCACGTCTACCACCTGGTTAAAGTCTCCCATTACTATGTAGCTGCTGCTTGAATTTCCATTCATCACTGTCTTTACTAGCTCTTGTTGTAATTGCTTCTCTATGGTTTTGTTGTTTGGTGGAAAGTATACGATTATTACTACTAACTCCAGTTGTTTAAAAAAGAATCTGGCAACTAACATATATTCTGAAAATCTATCTATTTTGCCTAAGTGTTTTTCCCATTTGTTACTTACTATGATACCTGCACCGGATCCCTTTTTTTTATCTATGTCTGCACTCGCCCAGTAGCTTATATTATCCCCGTTTTCCATCAGTATATATTTCCCCTCCTTTTCTGAAATATTTGATTCTACAATCCCTAAAATGTCAATTTTTTCCAGTTTTTTCTACTCTAGTAAGTTGTCTAATTTACTCTTGTTCGTCTTAATTCCATTAATATTATGACAGCCTATTAGTAGAGCTTCAAAATCTCCTTCTTTTCTTTCCAAATCTACAGTATTTTCTAAAAGAGGGTTGCTCGCAGCTACTGTAGCCACTACGCCCTCTATTTCCATTAATTCAACTTTGGCGCCTTTTAGGAGCATTGAGGCCTTAAGGCCTC
The DNA here is from genome assembly GCA_003550325.1 of Gigaspora rosea. Classification (NCBI taxonomy): domain Eukaryota; kingdom Fungi; phylum Glomeromycota; class Glomeromycetes; order Diversisporales; family Gigasporaceae; genus Gigaspora; species Gigaspora rosea. The sequence goes on along the minus strand of QKWP01000340.1, from coordinate 138,255 downwards.
AATATTCCCTTCTAATTTGTTTAAACGAGCCAAAATTTCCAAAAACAACTCCTTTTGACTATGCAATTGGTTGATCTCGACACTTCTATCACTACTCTTCCTTCTACTGTCTTGTGTTTTTTTCTCGACTCTTTCTGTTGTGACGCTATCAATTCCTGCTACTCTGTTTACTGATGCGATTGATTTGTAAGAACACTTTTTTTTATTTGCTATGCCTAAATTTTCCACATCTTTAGGTTCTATATCAACCCTTCTTTTTTTTCTCATATTCTTATCTAATAACTCCACTTTCTCGAAGTCTGCATCCCAATTTAATCTTACATCATTGTACCAGATACAATGCTTCATTGCACTCACTTTGTCTTCTAGTGATTCGAATTCCACTAGTGCCGCACCTCTTTGATGTCCGTTGCTGTTCCGAAATATGTGAACCGCTTTGCCTCCGACTCTCACTATCTGTCTCCACAATAATGATTCCGCTGCAAATTGTGGCAAACCTTTGACCCTCGCAATTATTTTCCTTCTTCTTTTTAACTTATTCTTACATTTACCCTCAGCAGTTACTCTAACTATTCTATTTCCCAGGAAGGGCAAGGCCCAAGTTTCCTTTAACTTCTTGTTCGACTCTACTGAGTATGTGTAAAGTTCTACCTCTGCTCTACCGCTTCCTTTGTGGGTCCAAAAAAATTCACATTTTGAAACTCTGCCGAAGCTGGCCAGTAGCCTACGTATGTGTTCTTTCCTTGATCCGTCTGGAAGGTTCCATAATATCAAGTTGATTTTTCTCTCAGTTTTAGATTGTTCGGTTCTGACTATATGTGAACTCTTCCTTTCTACTTTCTGAGATTTTCCACTTCTATGGTTTAATATTGTTGACAAGGGTTCTCTCATTACTATATTATCTATGTTGTCTGTGTTGTAACGATCTCTGTTTTTACTTCCTTTTTCTGATATACTTGAATGACTACCAGGTACATTTGGCTCGATAAATGGTCTATTGTCTTGCTCATTTAATTCTGAACTTTCTTTTCTCATAACATTTGGGGTTGTACCTGAAATTGCTTGCTCTAATGTATTAACTTCAGTTTCTACCTCTTTTCCTTTGCCTTCTTTCTTTTGTATTTCTGCTAACCCACCATCGGAACCACTTACTTTACTTCTCTGAGTGCTCCTTATCTCTTCTTTTGGTTTCTTCTTCCTATTGTTAATGTTTTCTGTCCATTCTCTTTTATTTTGTAATAAACTGGCTTCTTTGACTTTTCAGCCAAATTTTCTGAGACTTTTGGTATTTCCAGATTGTTTAGCAACTTATCCTTAAAAGCATACTTTCCGATTTTTCTAATAAAGCTTTCACTATTTAAGCTGTTTTCTTTGTGTAACTCTATAAGATTTTGTTTGATGATCTCTACCCAATCATCTGTTGCTTCGTCCAACATGCCGATTTCTGCTGTTTCTAGTACTAATTTCCTGCTGATCCATAAAAATTTCTCTTCTATTGACTCACTCCTTGATCCTACAATTCTATCCGCTAAATTTGCTTGCAATACTTTATCGTGTACTATATCAGCCCTTTCTGTTGTTATTATTTTTTTTTCTTCTGCTACATTTTTACTTGTCGCTTCCTTATATTTGATCCATCTGTATGTCTCCCATGAGTTTCTCCAAAAGGTCAGGTGTTCTGGGGAATTTAGCCCCAAGAACTCTGCCAGCTCTCTGTCTTCTTTCAGGACTAACTGCTTGAATTCTTCCAGAATATTCCTTTTTTCATCGTCAGGTTTCATAAAAAAATTCTTGCACTTGTTAAATCTAACCATTTCTTGACTTGTTGTTTTTTCCTTTTTACGTGTTTGTTTGTTGTTTTTTGTTGTTTTTTGTTGTTGTTTTGTTGATTTAATATCACGTCTATTGATTAGTTTGATTGTCCCGATTTAGCTGTTTGTTTACTTTCCAAACGCGTCTGTTTGTTTTGTTGTACTCTGATCTGCAAACTAGGGTAATAGCGATTCCCCAAAAAAAAATTTTTTTTTTTGTAAAAGTTTTTTTTGAAAAAAAAATTTTTTATATTTTCAAGGCTTGTAGCTTTGCAAAAGAGCAAAACTGTTCTAATAAACTATGTATATTTTTTCCTGCTTGAGCTTTTTTCTTAAAGCTATTTTGAGTATTTACTTAATATAATTGTGCTTAAATTTCAAAATTTCTTCTGCTCCAATTTTGGTTGCAGTGATCGTCGGGAAGAGTTGAATGAAAGCTTTTGTTATATGAATTCATGTATTTAATTATAAGCCAAAAGTATATTAAAAAGGCCATTTTTTTGAAAATTAGTTTCTGAATTTACCCTTGATAGTTACCAACCCATTTCTCAATGCCTAACCCATCCTAAAACACCCGAATATTTCAACAAACGATAAAAGTACTTCTTTCTACAGCTTAGCATAGCTCTTTTATTAAGTTTTATTGGTTTTTTAACTTGTCTAGGCGTCAAAAAGGCTCTTTTGTTAGTTGTAACAAGTACTTCATTTGTTAGTTTTTCAACGTTACTTAGGAGCAAATTTTTGTGTAATAGCTTATCGAAAAAAGACCCAATTACGCCGATCTGCTGATATGATTTTTTAGGTCCTGAACTCTAACCCAGCCCTAAACTCTGGCAAGAGCTATGACGAAACTACAAATACCAATGATGAAAAGAGCTATAACAAAATCACAAATACCAACCCATGGTGAAATCGCAAGCACTAATGACAAAAAGAGCTATAACAAAACTACAAGCACTTTAGATGATTTAACTACCAAAATGATCCTCTTAAAAAAGGATTCTAACAAGCTCAAAGTCACAAAAATCTAATCACAGAATCATAAGATCGATACAGATTTGTGTGTTATTACTATATAGTATTTATTTAATAAATTCTATATAGTAATAATATACAAATCTATATCAATCTTATGATTCTGTAATTAGATTTTTGAGGTTTTGAATTCATTAGAATCTTCTCTTTGAGAGGATCACTTTGGTAGTTAAATCATCCAAATTGGACCAGTAGATCAAAAGTTATTAACTATTAAAGTTTATAAATATTTTTAATAATAATTTAATATACGCGAAATGATTGGCTATTAAACCAGTCAGGTGGAAGGAGTGGGTAGACAATATAGTAAATAAAAATCAGGTGATTTCTGGCACCCCTTACTTTTTTTAAAAAAAAGTTCATGAATAATAATTTATCAATTACAAAATTATATAAATCATTTTTGAATTTACAAATAGCATAATAATTAATAATTGCTATGATTGTAAAATAACCTAATGACCAAATGATTCTGGTCATTTGGAAATACTGTATATGTCCGAAAATAAGCTACTACCTAAAATAAACTACTCACTGATTTTTTTAAAAAATCTTAAAAAATTCATTAGCAGTTGCTACATATAAAACTTTTTTTTTTACTAAGTAAACTTCAAAAAAGTTAATTAAGTAAAGTTGTTTAGTGCATCAAAATACACCTGCAATAAAAATTTGGTATCATTTGGACAATTTTTTGTTAGTACGTTTTTCAATTTTTTCAAAAAATGCTTTATTTCGAAAATAAGCTACTTTACGATTTTTTTGTATAATTTTTTGGCCAAAAAAGGTAGCTTAATTTCGGACACATACGGTAACCATAGTTATTTGGTCAGAAATCATTTTTAAATAATCCAAAATTTGAATGAACTCAAGTAACTAGTAATTTTGAGACCATTTGAGATCATTTAAAAAATTGGCAAATAACTAGCATCTGCAAATTTTATATATAGATATATATCGATTACTAACTGGTAAGATATATATCGATACCCATCACCTACGCTGATTACTATCGATAGTGATAGTAATCGATATATATCGATATATCGATTACTATCAATAGTGATAGTAATCGATATATATCGATATATCAATTACTATCGATAGTGATAGTAATTGATATATCGATATATATTGATTACTATCACTATCGATAGTAATCGGCGTAGGTGATGGGTATCGATATATATCAATATATCAATTATAATCGATAGTGATAGTAATCGATATATATCTATATATATCTGATATAATATCAATTAATAATTATTATATTCACATAATCATGCTTTTTGAATATTTTACAGGTTTTTGCAAGTTTTCATTATAAATTTTTATTTATTTATTGTTATTATATAATATTTTAATTTATTAAATATACAATATTCACAAGTTTTCACTATTTAATATAAAATTTTTTTTATTATATATTATATTTTAAATATTACATATATTATATATTATTATAAAAAAAATAAAAAAAAATAAATCCAAAAAAAACGAAACCAAAAAAAATTAAAAAAATAAAAACAAAAAAATAAACTATTATATTCTTTATATTCGCTTATATTCGCTTATATTCATTTATATTCGCTTATATTTGCTACTTCTTGCAAAGTGCCAGAAAGTTAGGTTGTTTTCTTGCAAAGTTCTGAAAGAAGTAAGGAATAATAAAATAAAATAAAAAAATTAAGTAAAAAAAACAAACAAAAAACAAAAAACAAAACTGAAAAAATAACAAAAAAAACAAAAACAAAAAAAAATAAACTATTATATTTCACCCATATTCGCTTATATTCGATTATATTCGTTTATATTCATAACTTTTTGCAAAGTACTAGAGATATTAGAATTGGTGTTCTTGTAAAGTGCCAGAAAGTCAAGTCGTTTTCTTGCAAAGTTTTGAAAGAAGTAAAGGATAAATAAAATAAAGTTAAAAAAATAAGTAAAAAAAAAAGAAAACAAACAAAAAACAAAAATGTAAGCAAACTAAATAAAACAATAAACAAAG
>QKWP01000340.1:107000-119021 GCA_003550325.1 Gigaspora rosea | reverse complement strand
AACTTTATTATAAAATTTTTTTAAAATTATTAAAAAACTTTGGTGTAATAAAAGTTTAAAGTTTTTGTTTTGGAACTTTTACTATAGAATTTTTTCTTTAGGTTTTCTCAAATTTTATATGTTCCCGTCTATAAAAAAATTTTTCACTTCTAATACAAGTCTTAATTTTTACAAGTAAATCATATAAAGTCAAATAATGAAAGTTGTCATCCTTTATATAAACTACCTCCTTAATAGTCTTGAATTTGCTGTCTTACCTATTTAAACGAATTTTTTTTATCATTTTGAACAATATTGTATTAGAAACTATATTTTTAAAACTAATATTTAAAGAATTCGCCAAGATATTGTAAAATATTTTTTTGGTTAAAAAATTTCTTTAAAATTTAATATTTTCAGCTTATAAGCAACATAAACTTTTTGTCTTATAATATATTTAAATAATTCAAAAATATAATTCTTGTTATTAAATATTATAATACCAAATTTTATTTAAATATTTTAAATGATTAAAAAAATAGATCAGAGGTATATTTATAGTAAGTTTACAGGCAAATTTGCCTGCGAAGTAATACAAACCAAGGGATAGTATTATTATCATGCATTATAATTAGATTTCTCTATAAGTGCACATTTTCCAGATAAAGAGCTCACTCTCTATAACTCTGCGACCTTTCAACTAACTCACACATATTTTATATTTTTTGATGTCTTTTGAACTTTTCTAAAACTTTCTGACATTTCTAATTATATTACCTGGCCCAAATTAAACATATACTGCTTAATTTTGACCAAAAATTCGTTACTATCAAAAATTCTATTTTATACCGTTTTGTACTAAAAATTCTATTTTATTCATATTTATATATATATGAATTTTTTCGTGTCCCTGCCCCATACATTTCTCATATAGGTTATAACTGGATTTTGACCAATTTTGGCCCAATTTGCTGAAAACAACAAAATATATTTGTTTAAATAACTTTTAATCTAGTAATCAAAATTGAATGAACTTTTTTTTGTTAGATGCGCTTCACTAAGAGCTTCATTTTAAAAAAAGTTTGTTCAAATTGGTCTACTGGATGCCAAGATAATTGGCAAAAACTGTTTTTTTTTCTTAAATTTCAGAAGTTTTTGCTAAAAAAAAAACAAGTATGACCTTTATACTAGATGTCTAGAGTTCTAAAAAATAATAGAGTTTAAATACAATTTGATTAAATTTGAGCTTTTGATTCTAATTTATTTGAAGCTATTCATTATTTAATAAAATATTTAACTTTGATATTTAATTTTTTTATAATATTTGCAAAAATTTGAAATAATTCTCAATTAGTTGAATTTTCAAAATTTACTACCATCTATATTTATATAATTTAGTTATAATTAATTTTATTTATTTTACAAATGTGCAAATATTTTAAAGCTTATAATTTATTGGGCCAACGATTAACTTGCTAAAAAGGTAAAAATTTTACTTTTTTTCACTTCTAATAAACTCCTTATATCAATTACTTTAGTATTTATAAATATATTAAAAAAACCCCAATTATATAAAAATCTAGAATGCTTCTATATAACAATAGAATAATGCATATTCATGAAATTTTTTATAAATGAACATCATTTAAAAAGTATTTTGCTTATTCTAAATATAGTAATAAAAAATTAAAAGAATAATAGTTTGATAAGGGCTAATACATTTAAGCAAGTTGCTATATTGTGTACTGTTTTAATTTACTTTGAAGTGGTCAGGAGTTATTAAAGCTTATAATTTATTGTGCCAATAATTGAATTGCTAAAAAGGTAAAAATTTTACTTTTTTTTGCTTCTAATAAACTTTTTACATATCAATTACTTTAGTATTTATAAATATATTGAAAAACCTGATTACATAAAAATATAGAATACTTCTATATAACAATAAAATAATGCACAATATGCATGTTCATAAAATTTTCTATAAATGAACTTTGTTTGATTTCAAGTGTATTAATTTATTTAAAAGTATTTCGCTTATCCTAAATATAATAATAAAAGGTTATAGTTTGATAGAGGCTAATATATTTAAGGAAGTTGCTTTATTGCGTATTGTTTTAATATTAAATTTACTTTAAATCATCAGGGGTTATTAAAAATATTAAATAAGTATAGCAAAATATTTCTAATATATTTAATATATTAAATACTAGTAACTTTAAATTATATAAAAATGGGTTGAATTTTATTTATAAATTATAATATTCTGAAAGTTATATAAGTAATATATAAAAAATTGATTACTTTAGATAAAACGAATATATCGCATTTTTTTTATTTCATTTTTTATTATATATCTTTATATTATATATTATATATATATTATATACACAAATATCTATTCGAAAATTAGGAAACAGTAAAAAAATATTTGCTAAAAGGCGTGAAGATTTTTTAAAATTGATAGCTGGTAGTGGCGTACCTCTGCCAGATACTAAAAACTGCTGCGCAGCCTATCAAATTATTGGCTTAGGATCTTATTATTCTCCAAGACATTTCGATAGTTAAAATTCAATAATATAATTTTTTTATTTCATTAATTTCTATTTATAATATTTTTAAATTAATCTACTATTTAAGAACAAATTACTTTGGTTGAAATTAAAGATATGCTTTTTGGGCTATCTGAAAAAGTTGATAGATTGAAGTAAAAGATTTCAAATATGGATAGTTGTATATTAAAAGGTCTTAACCTTTCAAATAAACCAAAATTTTTTAAATTAATTATTATTTTTATCAGTTATATATTAATGTTTATAATTAGGGCACTGACATTTATTACCTAATATCCATTTACTATAGGAGTTTACTTCCCACCCCAGGTAAGATCTATAAATAGAATTTTGGCCAATCAAATTTAACTAAGATAAGATTTTTCTTGACCCCCACCCCCTAAAATATTATCTAATAAATGTCAGCGCCCTTAATATAATCTAAGTTAATAATATTTTATTTTATAATAGCAAACTTGTGCAGCAATAGCTAAATGACTAATTGTAAAAAATATTTACCTGACAAAGAAACAATTTAAAATTGCAACTAAGAAATATTTTATAGAAAATGAAACAGATTTCTACAAAGGAATAGAGAATAGAGATCGGAATACATATTATGAAGATAAATTCACAAAACCTGTAAATTTTTTTATAAATTTGATTATATTTGCATTGTGTTAAATTATTGCAATTTCGATTAATATATCAGAGGGCTGTACCGGTGATCACAAGTAGGATTGACATGCGAAGCGTTGGACCAGAGGGTTTAAATAGGCAATCCCCTAGTTGGGTTGTAGGTATGGCAACTAGTGTAGAACCTTCGGGCGGACTACTTAAATTAGACAACCAAAAGTTGTACGTGTGGCTAGTTGTACTCTCATTCAATGTAACTCAATTGTGAGTGCGCCCAAAGAGGCGCCCTTGATCCACAGGCTTGATTAAATAAGCTCTCACCCAAAGCGGAAACTTTAACACAAAAAAAAAATTATTGCAATTTCATTTTTTTTGAATCTCTTTGTATATTTTATATTTTTTTCTAATTTACAAATCATTATCATTATATGTTACTTTTTTGTTTGTTTTCATTTTATCATTTTTTTTTATTCTTACTTTTTTTGTTTTATTTGTTTTTTCATATTTTTTAATTTTTTGTCATTTATTTTGATTTTTTGATTTATCTTCATTTATTTTAAATTATTGTTTCTTAAACTATTAATATATTTTGAACTAATTCAAACTGCTTAAATTCATTCACATAAATTTATTTTTTAGCTCTTAGCTTAGCATTGATTTTGCAGAAGTCAAGTTTCTTTAAAAATTAAAGAATCAGTTTTTGTTGTTTTTGAAGAGACCCTCTTAGACCAAATTAACACAAATGCCATGCCACAAACTATTATAGCATAAAAGCAATCCTATAAAACAAAATTATACTATAGAAAGCTTTTTAAATTCATAAATGAAGATAATGCCACTAAGACCTACTTTACGTGCATACTTGCAAGAGCATGGCCAGCTACTATTTCTACCAATATGCAATTGGCATACACAATAACAGTATGCCAAATATTGCTAAATGAACATTATAAAAAGCTTACTATGAGCGATAAAATAACTAAAAATAGACTAAATAAAAACATAATAAGTAATATATAATTAATTATATTTAAATTATTTAAATATATATAAATAATTCTAATATTTGTAAATTTAATTAAATAAGAATAAGTTAATAGCTAGTACTATTTGTTGTTCCTTTGCTACTAACGATAAGGATTCTTTAACAAAAGATAAACAAGTCGAAGCTATTTCATTGTCTAGTAAGCGAGATCGAAAACATAAGAGTGCTCATACCATATTTTGTACTACTAAAAAGGGCAAACACGCAAAAGTTGTACAAAACCTGTTTCTGTTCCTGATTTTCCCTTCAATTCACATACTTCTAATTCTTATTAAGATGATTTACAACATCTTATACTAAGCCAGAATAATCTGCTTGTATCTTCCTTATCTTCAAGCCTCTTGCCAACACAACCTCATTTTGAAGATGCTAGTCATCATGAATAAAATAATAATTTTTTTACTTTTTTATTTTTTTATATATTTGTTTTTTTATATGTTTTTATATTTTTTAATTTTATTATATATATATTTTATTGTTTTTTTATTTCTATTACATTTTTATATTTTTTTATTTTATTTTTAGGGAATATGTTTTTCATGCACCCGCATTAGTGTTGTTACTAGCCTTAAGTCCAATAAAAAATAATTAGCCCTAGTTCTGGTGACTAATTGGATATATGGCTAATTGAACAAGTAGCTAATTGACCTTAGTTGTTGTCCACATATCTAATTGGGTAATTAGCCATATATCCAATTAGCCCTAGCCCTTATGGCTAATTGGACATATATATATTAAATCAAAATTCTACATTTATAGTACTTATCTAATAAATTATATTAAATATTAATTTAGACAATTATAATAATCAACAATATTCTCTATATGTTATAATCAATTTTTTATTATCAATTTTTTTTAATTTTACTATAAAACATTTAATTTATAATATTCCAAATTATATATATTTATTTAATTTTATATACTTGCTTTTACAGTATTAGATTATTTGTATACTTGATTAGATTTATTACTATATATTTGAATTTTAGCTAGATTGTTTTACTTAACTATTTTTTCAATTTGTTGAATTTAATTTAAAAATATATATTTATTATATGAATTTTGTTAAATTAAAGTCAATATAAGCCAATTTAAAATAACAAAATTTTAAATTTAATTAAAAATTTTTGAACCAATAGTTATTTTGAAATCTGCTTAGTATATATTTATAGAGTTTACATATCTTATTATTTTATTATACTGTATATAAATTTTTTTTAGGGTACTGCTATTTACACCATGGTTTTTGCTATTTGCACCATGGATTTCGTATAATAGTAGATCATCAATCAACATTTTCTATTTGCACCATGGTAATATATGTTGCACCAATAAAAACTCGCCTTTTTTTGTAGATTAACAGTTATTGGCGCCATTAATGTTGTGTAATATTACATGAATCTTCTTTTGGCAGCCTAATCTAATGCGGGCCAACTCTAACCCTAAATTTATAATGCGGGCAAACCCTTACCCTAATTTTTTAAGGCCTTAACATAATGCAGGCCAGATTTTCGCAATTTTGTGTAACCTTGGGCTATATTCATGTTGCACCAATAAAAACTTGCTTTTTTTGTAGATTAATAGTTATTCGCGCCATTAATGTCATGTAATATTATACAAGTCCTATTTTGGTTACTTAATCTAGTAGACCTGCTAATCTAATTTTATAATGCGGGCCAACCCTAACCCTAATTTCATAATTCGGGCCAACCCTTACCCTAATTTTTTAAGGCCTTAAAAAATTAGAGTAAGGGTTGGCCCGCATTATAAAATTAGGGTTAGGGTTGGCCCGCATTATAAAATTAGGTTAGCAGGTCTACTAGATTACCAAAACAAGATTTGTATAAAGTTACATGACATTAACGGTGCAAAATAACTATTAATCTACAAAAAAAGGCGAGTTTTTATTGGTGCAACATATATTACCATGATGCAAATAGAAAAGGTGATTGATGATCTACTATTACACAAAATCCATAGTGTAAATAGCAGTACTCTTTTTTTATTAAATATATTAAGGCTAATTAAAATTTATTAGCCATTTTAGCCTTATGTCCAATTAGTCATGTCCAATTAGCCATGTCCAATTAGCCATGACCAATAACAACACTGACCTGCATAGTTGTGCACCCATCGGCAACCATATATGATTAGCCAACCTTGCACTTCCCCAGGTAGTTTGTAAATTATATAATCAGGTACATAGTACAAATGCATGTTTTTTTATTTTTTATTTTTTTTTCTTGCAGGCTTGTATAAATTCTAATTTTTTTTTTCTGTTGGAATCCAAACGTATCGACGAAGGAAGAAACATGTAATGAGTGAAGTTTTAGATTCGGGGCTGGAACTATGAAGACAAGTAGTTCTAGATTTTTATTTTTTTGTGGGGTTTTTTGTTTTTCTATTTATGTTTTCCTCCTTTCGTAGATTTATGCTTTGTCAGGAACGTGAATTGGAATTGTAAATAGAACTGTAAAGATAAGTACTAGTAGTTCTAGGTTTTTTTTTCTTATTTTTTTTTTTTTGGTCTTTTACTAATATTTCCTTTCGTATAGGTTTTTACTTCACTGGGAGATGTGGAATGGAATTGAAAGGAGTCATGAATGGAGTACTGGCCGGAGAACTGGAACTGTAAAAATAAGTAGTTCCAGGTTTTTTTTTTTTTATAGTTTTTTTTCTTTTACTAATAGTTTTCTCCTTTTGTAGGTTTATGCTTCGCTAGGAATATAGAATAGAGTTTGAACTGGAAATGTGGAATCGTGGATGGAACTAAAAGATAAGTAGTTCAGGTTCTTTATTCTTTCCAGATTTTTTTTTGTTTACTGATATTTCTTTCTTTTGCAGGTTTATGCTTTGCAGAGGACTTGAAAGAATGTGAATCGTGAATTGAGTGCCGGACCCAAGAACTAAAACCATAAAGATTCTCTTTTCTTCATAGTTTTTTTTCTTCTTTTTCTGGCTTATACTTCATTGGAAACATGGAATGGAGTTGTGAATGAAGTGCTTGGACCCAGGGCTGGAACTTTAAAGATAAGTAGTTTTAGATTTTTTTTTTTTTTTACTAAAGTCCTTTATTTTGCCACCAGTAGAGCACTAAATAGATCGTGAATGGAGTGCCAGACCCGGGTCTATTGTAAGTTTTGATAGGTATTTTGTATTAGGCCTGAGGCTTTTTTTTTTTTTTTATGGTCTTGATACATAATTATGATATAAAAAATATGTAAACTTAAATAAATTAAAAATTTTAATAAAAAAAAATCGTTATACAGTATGTTAAACACAGGACGTAAAGAATAAAAAAAAAAACTTACCTAATAATGTTTCGCCAAGTTTCGTCAACAACAAAATTTGACAAAACCATAAGTTTTATCAAGTTTCGTCATTAACGAAACTTGACAAAACTTGTAGCTTCGTCAGATTTCATCATTTCATCAGGCATCATTCTGATTTGGTTGATGGGTTGGTAGGTCGATTGGTTAACAGGTCAGAGATCAAATGCCCATCTTATTGATCATATGAACGATTTTTATTGGCTAATTTAGGGGTGCATGACTGTGCAGGTGCGCAAAAAACTTAAACTCTTATTTTTATATATATTGTATTTTTTATTTTATACGTTTTTATATATTTTTTATTTTTTATTTTTTTTTATGTTATAGTTAATTTTATAGAAAACATGCATTTGTCGCTCCCGTGACTATCACGGCCAATAAGGTGATAATAATATTAAAGTAAAGTTAGGGTTAGGGTCAGTGTTAAGATTATTAGAATTAAGATCAAAATTAATACAGAATTGCGAGAGGATCATTTTTTGTTAGAAGTGCAATAGGTATTATCTTAGTAAAGTTTTGAGTTATAAATAAACCTATGACAAATATTTATGTCGCAAGGGGGCGACAAATACATTCCTCCAATTTTATATTTATAATATTATTATTTTGATTTTTATTTAATATATTTTTTTCATTTGTCTTCATATAATTAAATATTTTAATTTTCAAAGTTTAATCAATTCAAATTAGTTCGAATTAGTTTAGTACTATGAATATCATAGTGATTTTATTCTAATATTTTATTGTATAAAAATGTTTACTTTTATCAAGTTTTATGTCATATTTTTGAATTATTCTAAAATAATTTGAAATGTTTTTAAACTTTAGTAATATATTAATTTAATTATAATTGTAAAATATATGTTCTGAATTATTGTAAGTTTATTCAAAAATATGCAAAAGATTTTGTATAATGTTTATTTTTAGCCCTTAAATTTTTATACTTAATATCATCTTTTAAATAATTTAATATACTGAACTTTAAATTTATAGGATTTTATTCTATAGAATTTTATATATATTTAATTAATACAAAACATTTCAAACTATTTTTTAATATTTCTAAACTGATTTAATTTTAGGGGAGTAACAAAAATCAGGTGATTTTTAGGGGGGGAGGGGGGTAAAAAAGTTGAAATTATATTTAAGAACCTGACTATTTATATATTAAGAAAGATGGAGGGGGGGTAGGCCTCTGATAAAAAATAATCAGGTGATTAATGACACTGCCCTTACGGTTTTACTAAATCACACCACTGGTGCTCAACACCACAATGATCTACACCAATCAAATTTTTTAAATGCAGTGTAACGTAAAGATCAGGTGTAACATAAATTTTTGTTGTTTTGCTATTTTTTTTTAAAAAATACCTTCTAACTCAAAATTTTATCTATGAACCCACCTTTTTTTTTAAAAAAAAACCCCCCTTGTGAAATTTTACTATATACTATGCCTCACCCTAACCCTAACTATTAACTCTTACTCAACATTTATCGTCTTTAACTTTTGTTTATTTTTTTGATACTGATCTTCACATTACACCGCATACTGGTGTTGAACACCAGTGGTGTGATTTAGTCCTACTGTAATTTTATTAGAAGATATATTTATTTACTACAGTCAGACCTCTATAAATGCAACCTCCGTAAATACAATACCTCCTTAAATGCATGTTTTTTTCTTTCTCGTAAGATGTTATTAGTACCAAATACATATTCTATATTCTGTAAATGTATATTCTCTTAAATAACATTTTATATCACACTAATCTCTCTAAATGCATATAGCCAATCAAATTTTAGTATTTAAGATAGGTTATACAGCTTTTGGCAGAAGTTATACAAACTTGATGATCTAATTTTTAAAGCTGCAATTTAATTGGCTCTCTCTAAATACAAACCTTTCTAAATGCATATTGTAGGCTTGTCTCTACAAGTTGTATTTATAAAGGTTTGACTATAAATAATCATTAGTTTTAGATTAAAGCATGGAATTATATAAACATTATTTTTAATTGCTTCAATATTAACTACAATCAGACCTCTATAAATGCAACCTCCATAAATGCAATACCTTCCTAAATGCACATTTTTTTCTTTTCCATATGATATTATTAGTACTAAATGCACATTCTATATTCTGCAAATGCACATTCTCTTAAATACATTTTATATTACACTAACCTTTCTAAATATACATAGCTAATCAAATTTTAGTATTTAAGATAGGTTATATAGTTTTTGGTAGAAGTTATACAAACTTGACAATTTAATTTTTAAAGCTACAATTTAATTAGCTCTTTCTAAATGCAAACCTTTCTAAATGCATGTTGTAGGCTTGTTCCTACAAGTTGCATTTATGAAAGTTTAACTGTATATTATATAATTCCATTAATTTAAGTCTAGAACATCCATAATGATATTGATTCTTTGTAGACTTAAAATCATATCACCAAATTAATACAAGATTATCTACATTTTCTTTAGTAGTTTCAACTTTGATTAATAAGTATATTTAAAAAAATTAAATTTTTTTTTTTTTTTGCCTTTGACAGTCTCGTCGGTGCTTTATTTTATATAATACTATTATAATACTTAAATACAATATTACAAATTTACTATAATACAAATAAAAAGTCCAGCATCATCCGGTTGCTTCGTGAGTACCTAGATGCGACCTGTCGCACTGGCTTACGGATAAGCCAGGTTTCTGTATCAGCTCTGTCAAGAACCAAATCATAGTGGCTTGAAACCACTTTTAATATAATCCTCAATTGCCTTTGTCCAAAGAGAATCAACTTCTCTTTTTCTTAATGCTTTGGTATTACCTTTCTTAGCAATATTTTGCTTTGGACCAACTAGTGCCGCAGCATTCTTCTTTTTGTCTTTGTCCAAAAAAAACGACCTTTTCATGCTCCTTGTGATTCCTGATTTTTTTTCCCACTCTGCGACCTTTGTACATCTTTCTCTCCAGATAGAGTCATGAAAGCTATTTCGTATTGAAAAAAGAAAATCTTTAATAACGATCATGAGATTCCTTCGCCTAATTCTTCTGGTCTCCAACTCTTTAAAGATACTTTCTGGAAGCAGCCCCTTGGCTAGGTATACTCTAAGCAAAGCTTTCTCCCTATCGCTAAGCTTCATACCAGAAAGGATTTCTCTAAAGTTTCTTAAAGGCACCAGACTTCTTTTATCCATTGAGAGTTCCTTCCAAGCAAACTCTGAGGCCACCGTCTCAATATTCCGCCATGTCGCCCTCAGGCTTTTGCACACCGCTAAGTGTTCAAGAGTTTCTGGCACATTATCACTGCATAGCTTACAGCTGATATCCTTGTAAATTTCTGGTTTTCGTCTACCTAACTCCTGCAATAATGGTAGCTCATCACATAGAACCTTCAGCCAAAATGCTAAACGTTTACCTCTTGCTATTGAGTTACATTTTACTCCTGATAGTTCTTTCAAGTGCGACCAAAATAATTGTCAATGAAATAGCTCCTTACTATCTTCTTCTCGCTCTAGACTTTTGTAAGTACCTAAGGCCTTCCATTCCGCACCGAGTTGGGTATTTTGTATTCTTTTAATAAAAGATCTTATTCTTGTTTCCACTACGTAGTTTTTCCAACTCAGATTGCAAGTTAACCAGTCATTCGTTTCTGGTATGATATCTACCATCGTACCCTGTCTGGCTCCCTTCTTCGCGAGAAAATCCGCCCAGTCATTCCAGCGATTGTTGTCATAGCTTTTGACTTTAATAAGCTCTAATTTAATCTGTTTTATTTGCAATAGGTCCTGAATCTTCATCTGTACATCGTAATTCTTAACTTTACACCATCTCGAGATCGCATCTAGGTATCTTTTCCCACCTCTTATACATTCAATTGCAACAGCACTATCTGTATGAATTAAAACTATACTATTAATAGGGACCGTTAACAAAACTAACCAAATAGCTACTAATTCTGGCTTCAAAGATGAAGGCCAGTTTTCTAATTTGGCAAAACCCCCCAAAAAACTCCTTGACCCTTCTCTATCTGTCTGTAACCAACCTGCACCCATAACTGACATACTCTCCTCTTTAAATAAAGAACCGTCTGTATAGAATATAAATTCACCCTTCTCTTGACCTAGATTAAATCTAAGCTGTTCGCCTAATAAATCTCTTAAACTAGGTTCAAATCCCTGCTTATTCAATATTTTCAGTTCTCTTTGTTCTACTGGTTTTAATCGCACCAGCTCTTCACTAGCTCTCAAGGCAAGTTCCTTTTTAACTTCACTCCTTTTCTCTATAAAGTCCTCAAAAACAGGAACTATTTTTTTGCTTGACTTAAGTGTCAGTCTCGGAAGCTGGGTAACGATGTCTTCTTTACGTACCCACTTCGTACACTTGAGCTTTTTGTTACCTTGTTCATCTTGGCAGTTACATTCCAAAAAAGACATCTCACTGTTTTCAAAATTTATACTATAACCCTTATGCTCT
>QKWP01000340.1:64584-104924 GCA_003550325.1 Gigaspora rosea | reverse complement strand
GTACTGGCTTACGGATAAGCCAGGTTTCTGTATCAGCTCTGTCAAGAACCAAACCATAGTGGCTTGAAACCACTTTTAATATAATCCTCAATTGCCTTTGTCCAAAGAGAATCAACTTCTCTTTTTCTTAATGCTTTGGTATTACCTTCCTTAGCAATATTTCACTTTGGACCAACTAGCGCCGCAGCATTCTTCTTTTTGTCTTTGCCCGAAGAAAACGACCTTTTCATGCTCCTTGTGATTCCTGATCTTTTTTCTCACTCTGCGACCTTTGTACATCTTTCTCTCCAGATAGAGTCATGAAAGCCGTTTCGTATTGAAAAAAGAAAATTTTAATAACGATCTTGAGATTCATTCGCCTAATTCCTCTGGTCTCCAACTCTTTAAAGATACTTTCTTGAAGCAGCCCCTTGGCTAGGTATACTCTAAGCAAAGCTTTCTCCCTATCGCTAAGCTTTATACCAAAAAGGATTTCTCTAAAGTCTCTTAAAGGCACCAGACTTCTTTCATCTATTGAGAGTTCCTTCCAAGCAAATTCTGAGACCACCGTCTCAATATTCCGCCATGTCGCTCTCAGGCTCTTGCACACTGCTAAGTGTTCAAGAGTTTCCAGCACATTATCACTGCATAGCTTACAGCTGATATCCTTGTAAATTTCTGGTCTTCGTCTATCTAACTCCTGCAATAATGGTAGCTCATCACACAGAACCTTCAGCCAAAATGCTAAACGTTTACCCCTTGCTATTGAGTTACATTTTACTCCTGATAGTTCTTTCAGGTGCGACCAAAATAATTGCCAATGAAATAGCTCCTTACTATCTTCTTCTCGCTTTAGACTTTTGTAAGTACCTGAGGCCTTCCATTCCGCACCGAGTTGGGTATTTTGTATTCTTTTAATAAAAGATCTTATTCTCATTTTCACTACGTAGTTTTTCCAACTCAGGTTGCAAGTTAACCAGTCATTTGTTTCTGGTATGATATCTACCATCGTACTCTGTCTGGCTCCCTTCTTCACGAGAAAATCTGCCCTGTTATTCCAGCGATTGTTGTCATGGTTTTTGACTTTAATAAGCTCTAATTTAATCTGTTTTATTCGCAATAGGTCCTGAATCTTCATCTGTACATCATAATTCTTAACTTTACACTATCTTGAGATCGCATTTAGGTATCTTTTCCCACCTCTTATACATTCAATTGCAACAGCACTATCTGTATGAATTAAAACTATACTATTAATAGGAACCGTTAACAAAACTAACCAAATAGCTACTAATTCTAGCTTCGAAGATGAAGGCCAGTTTTCTAATTTGGCAAAACCCTCCAAAAAACTCCTTGACCCTTCTCTATCTGTCTGTAACCAACCTGCACCCATAACTGACATACTCTCCTCTTTAAATAAAGAACTGTCTGTATAGAATATAAATTCACTCTTCTCTTGACCTAGATTAAATCTAAGCTGTTCATCTAATAAATCTCTTAAACTAGGTTCAAATCTCTGCTTATTCAATATTTCCAGTTCTCTTTGTTCTACTGGTTTTAATCACACCAGCTCTTCACCAGCTCTCAAGGCAAGTTCCTTTTTAACTTCACTCCTTTTCTCTATAAAGTCCTTAAAAACAGGAACTATTTTTTTGCTTGACTTAAGGTTGGTCTTGGAAGCTGGGTAATGATGTCTTCCTTACGTACCCACTTCATACACTTGAGCTTCTTGTTACCTTGTTCATCTTGGCAGTTACATTCCAAAAAAGACATCTCACTGTTTTCAAAATTTATACTATAACCCTTATGCTCTGCGAAAACTCTTTTTTCTCCCTTCTTGATAACTCTATGCACTTCACCTGGGTTCTCCTTATCTTGAAGCCATATCCACTCTTTGCGTCTATCATCACTAGAGATTAAGCTCCGATTCATAGCAAGCCTTGGAATTTCCTGTGAGCAAACTGTAAACTCTCCTTTTAATGCTCTTCCCCTGTGGTTTTGGAGAACCTCCCCCTCAACTACAGCAAACCATTTCGCTTTTCTTCCTTTTCTACTAGAACCCCGTGCCAGCATAAGTTGCTGTCATGATATTAGGCTTTTCCCGTCCTTGGTGATGAGCTGATTAAGATAAAAGATATTGTGTTTTTTGAGCTCTTTAGTTAGGCCTAATGCGTCTGCCTTTTTTAACAGAGCTCTAATTGTGACACCTGACCCTGCAAGGTTCCACTTCTCATTATTGAAATGAAAGTTTATCCCTAGCTCCTTTGCCTTAAGTAGAACCAGACATGACAAATTACTTTTCCATGATCTGTACAGCTCCTGCAAAGAAGTATCATCTTCTATTTCTTTTGTTAGACTGGCGTTGAGGTAGCCCTGTTTAATTCTAATTCTTGCGAGACCGGCCTGAGGGTCCTCTTGGTTTACTTGCTTATATAAAGCTACAATTTGCCTAGCTGCCAGTTCATGATCGAGACGTCGACAGCCACCAAGGTCCTTGTGTGTAATAACAAAATTGCCTACTGACTTTTTAACTCCAATTTTGTGTTTAACAAGTTTCAGAAAGGGCTATTGTATTTTCTTCAGACTCTCTAGTGATAATCTGGAGACCTGGAGCATATATGTCAGCTTCGGTAAAAGGAACATATTATTAATATAAGCATATTGGCTAGGCGTGATATACTTTTTTTGGAGAGCCAATGTAGCCTGACGCACTATTCCTTTTGCTCTATTCGTAACTAGCGTTTCTTTTAGATTGTTTCCTAACCANGAGAGCCAATGTAGCCTGACGCACTATTCCTTTTGCTCTATTCGTAACTAGCGTTTCTTTTAGATTGTTTCCTAACCATACCCCTAGCATTCTTATGAGAGATTGATTATCTTCGGGTCTAACCACATCCTTATTAACTTGAATGCACTTCTCCTCCTTCTTTAAATTAGAGTTCCATACTAGTAACTTGGATTTACTTCCATTAATCTCAATATTATTAATTTGATAAAATTCTTCTGCAATACGTAAAATTTGAGTTATTTCTTCTTTATTTTTAGCAATCCAAGAGGTGTCGTCCGCAAAGGCAATAGCTGTTTGCCTATGTACATGTTTGCGGTATAAGTTTCTGGACAAATCTGTTAGCTCCTGAACCTCTACTATATAACCTAGATTTTTTCCTTTTGAACTCTCACCAAAAGAGGGTCGTAGAAAATGCACCATGCTAGAGGAGAGATCACCTCCCCTTGATCTATTCCATCTTCAACTGTAATCGCTTCAGAGAGACCCACACCTGTTATAACTCTAAACTTCCTGCTTTCAAACAAGTTTATAATAAAACGAATTGTTCTTTCTGGGACCTTGATTTTTTGGAGTGCTAACTCTAACATTTCATGTGACACCGAATCAAATACTTTTCGCATGTCCTGGAACAGTACCCAAATCTCCTTCAACTTCTCCTTGGCCTCTTCTAACATTGCGTTCATGAGCTGTATTGGGTACTCTGTCGATGATCACGGGAGTGCTGTGAAATTTGCTCCCTTCAGAATAGACCTTTCGACCAAAATTTTTGAGAGCCTCTTTGTGATTACTTTAGTAACGCACTTTCTAAAAGATTCTAGTAGTGCTATTGGCCTAATGTTGTTAAGGCAGTGCCCCCAATCCTCATTCTTCGGAATGGGGTACAATTGGGCTAATTTCCATTTTTTTGTTATTTTGGCCTCCATTATACACCTATTTGCAAAAATTCTAAAAATGTTCTGGACCCTATTATCTGCATTCTTAATTAACGTATAACTAATTTTTGAGGTCCTAGGAGCTGAGTTCGTTTTAACTTCTTTTAGAATATTTTCCCACTCTTCTTCGGATATGTCTAGATCCATACTTGAGTACCAATTATCTTTAATTGATTCAATTGGCTTATAAATCTCAACCCATTCTTTAGTTATCTTATCTTTTCTAATTTCTCTCCTTTTGAACTGCTTTAGGAAATGTTTGTTTGCTTCCTCCAATATCTCACTCACGTTGTTTACTAATGCCTTAGAGCCCTCTCTCTCGACTATAAGTCTATCTATTGAAATTCGACTGAAAGGTTTGTCAAGGAGGCTTGACAGCATTTTCCCTTGCTCTCTAAGGATCCTTCCGCATCTTTTGTCGATATTTAATCTAATTGATTCATGTGCTGAGCCTTCTCTTTCTTTCAACCATCTACTCTTTAATAGTTTCTACCAGCCCTTGGTATCTGTAAACCAATCATCCAAAATTGCCTGTTGAGCCAACGGTATGTTTGTTTCATACCTCTCGTTTATTACCTGCAAGGTATGGTTCACTTCAATAAGGTCTTTGACATCATAGCCTCTCCCTTTATTTAGTAATTTTCTTGCCTTTCTCAAAATTTTACTAATCTTCATGATATCTGAGCATATATTTTCTTGCGCCCTTGCATTTTTCTTCCTATTCTGAGGATAATTATAAATTTTCTTCTTTGGAATGTTCTTATTTGCCGCATAAATGATGCTGTTTTCTATTGCATCCCATGCTTCATCCAATGTAAAGGACTTAGGATTTTCTTGAGCAGTTTTGTTAATTAATCGTTTGATACTTGGTTTATTGCACAAATACTGGTAGAGGTCTTCTTTATATTCCTGCCAGTTCTCTTGTGAGACCTTGTCGTACTCATATACTGTTCTAGTGATCTTCTTTTTACGCACTTCTGCAGCGCTAATTCTACCAAGTAACTCTTCGACTTGCATTTCCGCATCAATTAATGCATGATCACTACAAGTAACATAGTCCATGCTATGAATTTCTGCTCTCGATAACGTGTCTGTCAGACCCTCTAATAGCCAAATCTGATCAATTCTGGTTTTAGACCTGCAATTGGACCAAGTATATGCCCTTGATATCGGGTTCAACCAGCAAAAAGCATCCTTAAAGCCTTGACCTAACAACCAGCTATGTAGAGGTAATCTTTTTTTGCACGGGTTTTCTGCTGCCCCCATTTGTCTAGTGCGGGATCCAGAATGTGGTTGAAATCACCCATTATAATAAACTGTGTTTTGACTGTTCTCTTCATGTACCTCTTGACAATTTCTTGTTGAACCTGTTTGATTTTATCTTTATCGTTCGGAGGTAACTAGACTGTAATAATAACTATTTCTAGTTGTCTAAAATAAAAAACTGCTTCGATCATAAATTCACAATATCTAACCACTTGACCTAAATGTTTTTCCCAATCCTTTCTCACAAGGAAACCGACTCCTGAACCCTTTTTCTTGTTTGCATCACTACTTGACCAGAAACCGTTGTAATTCGCCAAATTCCTTGTTAAGAAATAACCTTCTTTAGCTGACACATTTGACTTAACAAGTCCTATAACCGCATAGTCCCTTGTTTTTATCCATTTTCCAAGCATTTCTAACTTGTGTCCATTTGAGTTATTGATTCCATTAATATTATAACTTGCTACCTTAAATATGATTTCTTCACCATCTTTGAAACACTTCAGAATGCTAGCAGTCCCTACTTTGTTGGACTCCAGCCTACCTACTTCAGAACCCTCTCTTTCTGCTTCTAAATATGTTGGCCTAAATTCTTTTTGTTTTTTGAAAAATTCGAATTCACTTTTAAGAAAACTATCTATTTCGAAACCCTCCTCTTGTATTGTACTTTGAGAAAATACTGCATTAACTTGCGCTGTTGGTGTTTTATTTTTAGGAGGGTGCAGGATCTTCTTTTTTCCCTTTGAGACGCCTGGGGCGCCATTTTAGGAGCGATAAGCAGGCTGTGCCTGCTCTATACTTCCATACCCTTCTTCTATTCTAGCTAGTCTTTTTAAAATTTCCTCCAACATTCCTATGTTAGAATGTTCCTCTTCGTGTTTCTGGGGTCTTATCTGATTATTTTGGCTGTATTTCCGTTGAAACCTCATCTGCTTTCCATCGTTTTTATCACCATTTCTTTCGTTAATACTATTGCTAATATCTGCTAATGGTATTCTCTTCGGAATATCAACATTTCTTTGTATGAAAATTTCTTTCGGACAATCTTCCTGTTTATGTTTGAACACATATTTACGTTCTTGCTTTCTTCTATTAACAGGTGCTTCTATGTTGGTTTCCCAAACCAATTTAGTGCTATAATAATATGCTGTTCCCTTCAATGCATTTTCCAGATCTTCTGCTGTTTCAAAATAAACCGTTGCCAGACCTCTTTGATTTCCATTGCTATTTGCAGATATATATACTGCTTTTGCATTAAACTTCTTTATTTGTCTTAATAAAGCAGATTCCACTGCCACTTTTGGTACATTTTTAATGATTGCTCTATAAGTACTCCTGCTTGTTAATGTGTCTGTATCAAACCTTTCGTGTGTCAAACAAACAACCTTTCCTTGATTAAAATGTACTGCCCACATTTTATCTAATAGACTCTTTTTAGTCTCGTTGCGTAGAACTAATTCAATATAGGCTGCTTCATTTTTTTCAAAAGGCATATACTCCTTCACTCGTGCTAGACCAAAAGGGCTTAGACATCTTCTTATCAGTCCAGCCTTTGCATTTCTTGGCAAATCCCATAAGGTTAATTCGATCCTAGGCTTTACTTTTGTACCTATAATTGGAGCTTGTTGTACATATGGATTTTGATTAAAACTGCCATTGTTATTAGAAAAAAATTTTACTATCTTTGTTTGTGGTAGTATTGTACTATCTTTCTTAGGTTTCGCATTGTTGTCTGGCCTATAGATGCTGGTGAAATTAAGCAGTTTCACCAGGTGAAATGGTGAAATAGTTTCACCAGAATTACACCAAAATAAAAATTTGGTGAAATGGTGAAATGGTGAATTGGTGAAACGGTGTAATGGTGAAATGGTGAATTGGTGAAACGGTGAATTGGTGAATTGGTGAATTGGTGAATTGGTGAATTGGTGATTGGTGAATTGGTGAAATGGTGAAACGGTGAACTGGTGAATTGGTGAATTGGTAAAACGGGCGCAGTCCAAAATTTCCGGATTTTACACAAAAGTCATCTCAAAATTTCGATTATGAAACAATCTTTTGGCTTTTAACAAAAAATATTTCTTGCGAAATTTTGCTATAAACTACGTCACCCCAATCCCAAACCACCCTTACCCTAACTATAAGCAAGGGCTTAAAGTAACATCCGGAAATTTTGGACTGCACCCTGATGCTGTTATGGTGATTTGGTGAAACGGTTCAGTCTTCTAAAAAAGAAGCACTTTTGCTTTCAATTAGATACACGAGATCGACTAACTTGTTTGGTGTTAGAATAAATTAAGGTAAAGTTACTTGCTTCTGCACTTTACAGATTTTATTTTTAAATTGTGCATTTTGTGATCTAAATTCGAACTTACCGTAAGCAATCATTATTCAAACTTTGCCTTATACTAAAATACAGTACTAGTCGTTTTACTAAAACTAAATTGAAATATCTTATTAACAAACCATTTTTTATATATTGCTATGAACATGACGTAGGTACTGAGAAAAAGCATTTTATTGATATTTAAAATCTGCTGAAGGTTGCGACCCTGACGGAAAATTGAATCTCAGATTCTATTACGGGAGTGTGGGCCGAAAAAAAAATGTAAAGAAGGCATTTGAATGTTTATTTTAAATCTGCTGAAGATGCTAATTTTGGTGAAAAGTCGTAGTCTTTGATATATTGTATAGGCACTGATATAGGAATTGGCACTGCTAAAGACAAAAAAAGCGTTTGAATGGTTTTTAAAATATGTAGAATGCAGTAATTCTATTAGATAATTTAGTCATAAGAATCTGCAATAAAAATGGTATAGGCGTTACAAAAAGTATGACATTTGAACAGTATTCAAAATCTGTTAAAGGAGATGATCTTAATGGACGACACAGCCTTGTGTTTTACTATAAGAATGGTTTTTACACTACTAAAGATGAAAGAAGTGGTATTTAGGAAAATACATTCTTGGATCTTCTATGAGAACGTATAGGTACTGCTGAAGATGAAAAGAAAGCGTTTGAATGGTATTAAAATCTGCTGAAGATGGCGACTATAATTTTGGTTGTTGCTATGAATATGGCGTCGGTACTGCTAAGAATAAAAAAAAAAAAAAATATTTCCTGGGAAATATATAGTGCATTTATTTACGGAGGGTTTTACTACATTGTAATATTTGTAATTTTTATGTGATCAAATAAAATTATTTTATGAATGATTTTTTTTTATTTTTATTTTGAAAGTGTTACATATCGGTTCAAGAAATAAATATATTTAAGATTAGGTCAATATAAAAAAGACTAAGACGAATTGAAATTTTGGCATATTTATTCAGTTGATTACTAACTGATTGTTATTAATATCGTCTCTCTTTTCGATTATTTCAATTCTAATTTCTTAATAATAATACCCAACATTAAATAGTTCATATATATTATACTGTACAGTACATAACCGCAGATTTTTGATAATATTCAGGCATCTTATCCTTTGCAATTCCAATTCATTTATGATAACAATACCCAGCATTACACGTTCCATCAAGTTAATAAAACCTACACTGGTGAATTTTAAAAATTCGACATGTCGAATGGCAACATTCGACTACCATTCGACATGTCAAAATTTACCAGTGCTAGCAAATTTTTGGTGGTAAATCAATGCCTTATGTTCATTCTTTTCTAATGCTCTATGCTACCTTCAACATCCGGATTCATTGATATGTTTTTCTTCACTTCGCCTGCATGTATAATAGAATAAATAGAATGCTAATAAGTGTTAATGATATATTTCTTTGTTATAAATCCAAAATACTCTAATCTATGGTTTCGGTTAGAATCATGGCCTTAATTTGGGCCTACTTCAAAATTACTTCACCTGGACTTTTTAGCCTTCACGTATATAAGCCTGGTTGCAAGAGGAGTTAAAATTTTAAAGTTGTAAGTTTAGGTTTTGAAACTACTGATCTTAAAAGTAGGTTCGCAACAAATGAATTGGATTTGTTTAAATATCGTACTATACAATTTTTTTTTTTTTTTTTTTTTGGCTTTTTGTCATTCACATTCCAATAATAAGAAATTTTTACGCCGTATATTACTATTAAATGTCGATTTACCTTAAACCTTATATTTATTAATATCGAATAAATGAAAAAAAATTTATTACATGCATGATTAAAATACTAATATAATAAATTTTTTAATCCTCTTCATTTTGCAATACCATTTGACGTGCTAACTCAATAGGATCATAACTCATATTACCTACATCTCTAGCCCGATTAGTTGTAACAGGTTCTGAAGAAAATACTGCATCTCCAGATGCTAAAAACTCTGTTAACGTTAAATCTACTAAATCTGCAATATTTAACGTTAAACTTTCAAAATATTCGCTTTCATTAATATCATCCAAATTATTAGTCTCGCCATTATCAGTATTTTCGTCTGACATTTCAAGCAAATCATATGTAACCATAGATGTATTAATACTTTCATATAACTCTTCGTTATTTAAATTTTTGCCATAAAGTTGAAGTTCTTTATCAGAATTTGAAAGATAGTAAGAGCGTATTTTTGCCATATCTTCTACTCGAGAAATACAAAGTCGAGTTCGCTTATCACCATAAAACCATTTAAGCATTGAGAAGTTTCTTTCGCAGACGGCTTGTGAAGGAACAATCGAGAATAAACGTAATGCTAATTGTTGGAGTTGATCTTGATCATCATCAACATATACGCTATGCCACCATTTAATTGGTGTTTCACGAGTAGAATTATAGGAAAGATGGTAAGGTTTATCTTTCCGTTTCCAACTTCGCATTTCTACCAATAATTGTGTACATGACTCTTCCGAATAATGTAAATCATTCCAAATTAATGCAGCTGTTTCATAAATATTATCCAATACTGTTCTCTTTAAGCCACGACCTAATACATATATATAATTAATTTTATATACAATATATACTTAAAAAAAATTTAGCCAAAATCGAAATCTTTATGTGACCTGATTATAAATTTTATATCTAAAAACTGGGTTTTATATATAAAATTTATGATCGGGTCGCATCTCTAGACTTATATATATATACCTCTATATAAAGGATGTAACCAGTATACAAGAATTGTAACAGGATTTACAAGTTCATCGAATCGTCGATTAAAATTATTAATAATATTTTTTTTCCATGGGTTAGAATTTTCAACTCGATTAATATTTGCAGCTAATTTAACCAAACCAATAAAAACATCAGCTAAATTGGCTGTTTTAGCTTCTAAACAATTTGTTAATTCCTTTACAGGTTTTAAAATAACAGAAACCTGACGGCACTTAATATAAAAATCTTCATCCTCAAGAAGATCAAATACCGCAGTATTAGAGATTACAGACATGTGATTTTCCAAAATCTATAAAAAAATTATACTATCGTTATATACTATAAAAAATAAATATAATATTAACTATTACACTTACCCAATCAAAAACGGGCTTGGATCTAACAATTGAATCTACTGTCGTAAAAAGTGTTCCCCAACGAGTTTTGCAATATGATTTAATTTCCCCACCTTTGATTTTCATAAGACGAAGTTGTTCTGAATAATATCCATGAGCAATATGAGAATTATGAAAAAAATTTAAAATTAAGCCGCATTTGGTAATAATATCTTTAATTGAATCTAATTTACTAAAATCAGATGCAAGCAAGTTTACTGCATGTGCAGCGCATCTAATATTTAATATAGAAGGGTAAGTGTTGTGAACAATTTGACGGGCTACTCGAAGATTTGCTCCTGAATCTGTAACAATTGCCACAAACTTTTCAACTCCTATTTTTTCAATAAAACTTAAAATTTCACTAGCCATAAATTCTCCCGTATGACTAACTTTGTTATACTCCTTAAGTTTAATAAGATATTCTTTACGTTTAGATGTAGTGATTATAAAGTTATAAATTGAATCGTGAGCAGGTGATGTCCATCCGTCAAGGGCTATTATAATATGATAAAAAAAAATTTTTTTTAAATTTTAATTTATTAATTATAATTTTTTAAAAAAAAATTATATTACATACATAAAGTAAGAAATTTTTCTTTTTCTAGATCATTATCAATTCGTTTATCAATTCTTAAAACTTCTTGGTCTAAAAAACGACCAGAAAGCATATCACGTGATGGAAGTTCATATCCAGGAATTGCAAGTTGAAACAAATCAATTATGAAAGGATTTTCTACAGTTTCGAATGAAAAATTACACATAATCCAAGCTTTTAAAATAGCTTTATTTAAAGATTCTACTCGTGCTTCAGGAAGTGGTTCAATTTTTGGAAAATGGATTGTAATTTCAGATTGATTATGCTTTATTTTTTTTCGTACTGTAGTTTTTTCTTCAGCAATAATATCTCTCCAAAAATATTTAACTTCATCAGGAACATTTAAACATTGTCGAGCAAGATGCAAGCGCATATCATCAGGTCGACCTCTTTCCCATGAAACAGGACAATATTTACAACTAGCTTTATAATGTCCCCGACCTAAACTGGAACCTTGATTAAAATAAAGCCAAATATCTCCTTGCTTTTTACCACCAACATTTCTGCGTTTTGTAAGTGATTGGCTCGATTCATTTGTTTTGTTTGTTTCACTGTATTCTTGTGGTTCATTTTCACTTTGTGATGCCATTAATTTTCAAAAAAGATATGTATCGTCGTAAATATATATCAATATATATATCGTCCTATTATAATCAGGATTCAGTATTCGATACTAGATTTAAACTTGATACACGTTTTAGTTAAATCGTTAAATTTAAATACTACCATATAAAGTAAGTAATGTAAAGTAACATTTAGAATTTTAACATGATGTTTCCTTTTATAAATAACCATTATTTTTTCATTAAAGCATGAAACCGGATTTTTTTTTTATCTGTACGGATATATCCTTTAAAAAAATTAATTACTAATTTTTTTAATCCAGTTGTTTTTAGATTACACGGATATCCACGGATCTTGCGGATGACCTAAACCCCTTTAAATAACCGGATATTCTACGGATACCACAGATAAGTGAGCAGGTTTTGCATTGATATCTGATTAAAATCACGATATACTGTTATACACTGACAAAAAAGTTTTTTATCATTGTGAAAGCGTGAGATTTATTCTCATGCTGATAGATATCAGTGGCTGATTTTGAAATTTTGGCTGGAATCGAAACCACCGCTTCTAATTGGCTAATTCAGTTTCAGCGAACTTTGATGATTTGAATTTATTCGTTGCATGTAAAGAAATTATGAAGAATTATAAATTTTAACCGATTTAATTTATTTTAACTTCTTTTTTTTTTGCATTCTGAGCCCTAATTAAAAAATACGGCTTCTGTTCAGGTAATTTTTTAATATTAGTAATCATATGAAACACTATTTAATAAAAATCGAATTGCTTTATTTAATAAATAAAATCGAACCGGTAATTTTATTTATTTATTATGGTGATTACGTCTTTACAATTAAAAATCAAACAATCGAGATTTTTAAAGATTGTGTTTTTAAATCATTTGCCATCCTACTACTATAACATGTAAATTCGTGATGTGACCTGTTATCCAACAAATAATGGGACACATCGATATGACAGATATGTAGTTCTGACCTCTAAGTGTACTAGTAAACTGAAATAATTCTGAACCGGAAATTCCATTCCGCCATTTTACTATTCTACTATCTCACCATTTAACCAATTCACCGATTCACCGATTCACCAATTCACCGTTTCACCAATTCACCAATTCACCAATTCACCAATTACACCAATTACACCAATTCACCAGTTACACCAGTTACACCAAGCCGATTGGTGATTGGTGAAATGGTGAAATCATTTCACCACTCGGATTTAGTTTCACCAGCATCTATAGTCTGGCCCATCAACTTTCTTGGAGTTTTGGATTGTGCAGTCAATATGCATTTCATCTATTAGCTCGTTTAATTCAATTTCCTTCTTCATTAAAATATCCTCTTGTATATCTTTCTCTATCAATCTTGTAACTCCGTTAATTGTTACTTTTTCCTCTAACATTTCTTCTCGCTGTCTTTTCTTTTGTAGAGCTTTCTTCTTTAAAGATTCTTCCAATTCTTCGGTTCCATAGTCTATGGTGCCGCATTCTAGGTCTAACATTATCTCCTTTCTTGACAATGCTGTTTCCTTCTGTTTTACTTCAGGTGTTCTCCTGTATGGATTTTCTAGACTGAAGGTGATCTCCTTTTTCCTTTTATTGTCTTCAATTTCCATTTCTACAAATTGATTCTCTTCCTCGATACTAGCAATCCTCTTGCTTTTTTCTGTTCTATCCATCCATACGTGTCCAATAATTGCCTAATTATATAGACAATTCCTGCTCTTTCCAGTCCTAAAAACTTCGCCATGCGTTTGTTTTTCTTAAGAGTTCTGTTTTCAAACTCATTAAGAATAAGTTCCTGTAAATTCTGTTCCTTAAGGAAAAAGTTTTGATATTTAATTTCCAACCCCATTTTTTGGGATAATTACGTATGTATAATTTGTGCTAGAAAATTCCAGAAAATTCTTGGGGTTGTTTCAATTCTGCTTTTGTGCACGTGATTTGTTTATCAAATTTATACACGTGTTTTGTTTGTTTACTTGATTGTCTAATATTTGTTTGTTTGTTTACGCGTTACCCGATTAGTCACCAATTATCTGCAGACAGGGGTAAGCTAATTTCCCCAAAAAAGTTTTAAATTTTTTCCAAAAGCAAAGAAATATACAAGACTCTTCAAGTTTATGTCATTGAGTCTAGAGCCAATACTAAATACTGCTTATTTTTAGTAGCACACTTCTTTACTTAGTCGATCTACCCTTGTTTTCTAATGTGGTTTTTGCTTTAAATGTAGTTACTCTTCTGTAATATTTTGGTACAGGTGATCGTCGGGAAGAGTTTCTAATATAGCTATATGAAAATTTAAATATTAAAAATTTATTATTTTAAAAAAAGAAGGTTCTTTTAGACACATGGTTCTCTATGGGTTTTTTATATTTTTATCTATTTACATATAATGCTTAGATAAATATAGAGTAGAGACTTATTTATTTAGTGTATTATATAATTTTAGATTTAATAGTATACTTTTCAGTTCTGTTATCGCTTCTTTTGTTTTTTCTATCATTGTCTTTCTTGTTTTTTTTTATTATTTTTGGTTACTTATTTAGATTGATTTGTTTTTTCTCCTTTTTTTTATATATCCTTTTGTTTTTTGTTTACTTCTTTTGTTTTTTTTTTGGATATAAATATCCTACTTGGTAGCTTAGATAGGAAGAATTTAAAAGTTAGTCTTTGACAGGCTAATGAAGTTTCCTAACTCAGTAGTTTTTATAGCTATAGGGTTTAGTAAGACAGGTTGCATCTGGGCACAGTTTATGTAGCTAAATGATGTTGAACTTGCAATTAAAGAGTTAACACATAGATAAACTTTTGTTTTTTATACAACCTTATTAATGTAGTACTAGTAAAACTGTCAAAGAATAAAAAAAAAATATATATTTTAAAAAATCTAAAAAAAAAAATACAACAAATACTGTACCTGTCCATAACTAATTCCTTTATTTTTCAAAAATTCAAATAGTTTTCAGAATTTATAGCAATTGCTATATTGCTATACTAGGCTTTTCTATAAAAATTATTTGTTGCTCATATAGACCTATTTTCTAAAGTTACTAAGCTATATATATTAATTATATGGGCAGTCAAAAGTAGAAACCAAGGAATTTGGATGATCACGAGTTTTGAAATAATTGGCAAAACATATTTTGTTATACGAAAACAAAACAAACCTAAAAATAACAATTCCAGATTAAAAACCTGTTTGTTGTTCAACTGATTGGCTAATTTTTATAGACCTACCAATGAAAATTGTGTGATGTTAAACATTGATCTATTTTTAGATTTTGCCGTTTTACCGTTTAAAAGTTTTTAAACGATTATAACTTCAAAATTTACTAATTAATTATATTTTCGTTATTAAATAAAAAAGATTCAGCTTTAAAAAATATACCTGATTAATCTAAAAGCTTACTTTTTAAAAAAAGGTCAAATTCCTTGGTTTCTACTTTTGACCGCCCATATAATTATCTATATTAATTTGGTTTGTTGAACTAAAATATATACAGTCAAACCTCCATAAATACAACTCGAAGAGACAAGCCTACAAGGTGCATTTAGGGAGGTTTGCATTTAAAGAGAGCCAATTAAATTGCAGCTTTAAAAATTGGATCACCAAGTTTGTATAACTTCTACTAAAAACTGTATAACCTATTTTAAATACTAAAATTTGATTAGCTACATGCATAATTAAAAATTGATTAATCGATTAGTTGATTGAATTGGCAACTAATTGATTGACTATTACAACCAGGATTTTAATCAATTAACCAACTAATTGATTAATCAATTAATCGATTTTCAACTAATTGATTAATTAATTAACTAATTAATCAATTATTCGATTAGTTGGTTAATCAATTAGTTGTCTATATACTATTTATACTATAATGAATAAAGAGTATATAGAGATCGTATATATGTTGTGCCTTAGATCGATCCTTGCATCAAATTGATATTGGCCTAAATTAGATTAGGGTTAGAGTAAAATTACGGTAAAGTTAAAAGGTAATTTAGGCCAGTTGTTGCCAATCATTTAATGCTGGTCAATTGATAGTCATCTGACATGCGTCGGATTCAATCTGACACAAGTTTTAATCTGAGGCACAACATATACAGCACATATCAGATATTTAACTAATCGATTAGTCAATTAATCAACTAATTGACCAATCAATTAACTAATTAATCGATTAATTGATTAATGATTAATCGATTAATCGATTAGTTGATTAGTAAACATAATTAACTATTAATTGATTTTCTAAAAATTTTTAACTAACTAATTGATTATAATTTTTTGTCTGATTTGTAACACTATACGTGCATTTAGAGAGGTTAGTGTGATATGAAATGTTATTCAAGAGAACATGCATTTAGCACTAATAACATCCTACAGAAAAAAAAAAAACGTGTATTTAGAGAGATATTGCATTTATAGAGATTGCATTTATGGAGGTCTAACTATAGTTAAATATTTTAATAAATGTTCAATCCCAGAATATATTTTAAAATTTGGCCTATAATTTATTAATTTCTGATCAATAAATTCATAAGTATTATTTAAACCAAATATTCAAATTAAATTAGTAAATTTAAAAGGATTTATAGTTTTGAAATTTTTTGGTTTGCTTGATAATAATTTTGATGCAATAGCATGTCTTTAAATCTATTTAATATAAATAAATTTAGTTAACTTTAAAAAAAATATTATAAACATTATTAATAATTAAACAATTATTACCATTTTTATTATTTGATCCTTTATATTTTGTTTATTACTTAAATAATATATTGTTTTAACAAAATCTTTATAAAGACTTTTATAAGTTTTAGTAGAAAATCTATTCAAACATCTATATTTTTTAATTAAATTAGTAGTATGATAGATCCATGAATCTAATTTTGGAAACTTTAATTTAAAAGCAAAATTTGTTTTAAAAAGTTTAATAAATTGTTAAACCCAATTTATTATTAGATTCTAAATAAAATAAACTATATTAAAATTTGATAATAAAATTATTTAATCTGTAATCTATATACCAAACAGGGGCTGTATATATTACCATATATAGGGGACTGTTAAAGCCAGGTGCCTTTATATGTTTTTTTATTATTTAATTAAAATTAGAGTAAGAGTTAGTTAGGAGTTTGGGTTAGAATTCTTATAGGTAAAATTACCTTTCCGACATTTTTTATTAATGCTCCAAGACAGGTTTAGACACTTGTTTCTTGTATTTTTGGTGTTTTTCACTTTTTTTTTTTTGTTTTTGTCTTGTCGGGCTGATCTGTAATGATCAAAATTTACAATTTGATTGGCTATTAGCACGTGATAGCACCTGGCTTTAACGGATTCCATATATATGGTACCATCGGCTTTAAACCTCCAATCACGTGATCTTGTTTACTTTGTCAGAAAGTCATGTGATATATGATATAAGTATAGCCAATCAAAGCTGACCATTTTTTTTTTTTTTTTTAGAGAGCTCTTTTTTTTTTTTTTTTAGAGAGAGCGCTCTCTTTTTTTTTAGTCGTTTTTTTTAGAGAGCACTCGCTCTTTTTTTTTAACCATTTTTTAATTTTTTTATATATGTGCATAAACAATAAACGGATAAAAATCGATTTTTGATTATTAAGATTTCAAGATTTATCAAGATCGCTTACTTTTAATTGTTTATCAGTAATTAATCGGGTTGTATCATTCTTCAACACATATACTCTGCGGCAATTTCTTCTTACACATACATTCTGCGGTGGAAACTCTTTTTTACAGCAGAAAATACTTTTTCTTAAAGGTAATTTTTTTTCTTCGCCGGTCAAATACATTTTCTTTTTAAAAAAACCAGGTTAAGCAATAACGTACTGTACCTGTTGTAAGGTGGGTTCAAAACTTTCAACGCTGCTATACAAACAAATTTACTGATTTAAAATGTCGTGTAGGTCTTTATTGATCTCGGTTTGGTAGTTGTTCATACTTAATCGTCTGCCCGAAGTCGCCTATGCGATTTAAACTGTTTCACAGCTCTCTCTGTGTCTTCTCCTTCTAAACCTGTCGCATATGCTTCAATGTACCTCCAAGCCTTTAGGCTAAATCGTCTAATCATAGGTAAGGGTATGTTGTTGAGTATTTCTGGTACACGAAGTTGTAGATAGGCATAAGAATAATCACACTACTGACGAGCGATTCGTTTAGCAGCACCCCAAAAACGTTCAATGAAGTTGCATTTGCAATGAAACTTTGGGTATAATTCGAAAATATGCCCGGCAGCTTCAACAGTCTTTGCAATTGAAGTTTTTTGTTCCAAAAAATCTGGTTCTATCGTAAGTGTATGGCTTGCGCAACAATTCGGAACTAAAAAAAAAATATTTATATTGATTATTAACTACATAATACAAAATTTTTTCTTTTACCCTTTTCATCATCCTTCTTTCTTCTACAATCCAATCTTTGACCGGTCCACATGTTCCGTTCTTCCAGAATCTAAGATAGTAAAAAAAAAGTAAAAAAAAAAAAAAAAAAAGAAAAAAATAGTAGTCTTTTTTTATTTTTTTTATCCCCTTAAACTTAATGGTACCATCGTTTCATCCAAAAANATCCCTTTAAACTTAACGGTACCATTGTTTCATTCCAAAAAAAACATAGATTGTGTGATTTTTTCATAATCACAAATGTACTAACTATCCTTAAACTTAAACTTATTTTCAACTTTTGGATACAGAGTCATTCTGGAACACACGAGCGCATCAAGTGCATATGCGTTATGGTTAGTACTCTGATCAAGGCAGAATACGCCTTTAAAAACAAACAAAGATGGATAAATAAAAAGAAAACAATAGACGAATTTGAAACTATGCCTATGCATCCTGGGTAGAGAGCATTAAAGATTGGAATTGCCTTTTCACGAAGCTGTTAAACCATATTTTCACTTTTCCAATAACCATCAGCTTGTTGTCCCAGCTTTATAATAACTCGGGTCTCTTGGTCCAACCCAAGCCGTATAGCATCAGCCCCTGTAAGATGCAGAGGGCCATGGCATGCACACAAGAAGTCGCTAGCCATAATTGCTGACCTTTGGCCTTTTTTCTTGATTATGAATTCTTTATCTTCTACCCAAATGAATGAATTGTCGTCATTAACATAAAAGTATACTTCATCATGGGTAACCAAAACGTGGCGCGTATTCCAAATTTCAAGCCGTTCCGGAGGTATGACATTTTTCATCTCGTCACCATCATATTGTTCCATTTTTTTTTGATAATTCATCATTTTCATTGCCCATCCTTTATGATATTCTCGCACGTCTTCCTGTTCATACCCGTCGAAGTAAACCTAAAAAAAAAAATAATAGTAATAGGCCATACAAATTTAGTTTCAAAACATGAAACTTTTAAATAGATTCAGTCAGCCAGATTTTTTTTTTCATAACCAAGCCAATTCGATAATCTGGTAAAAATTGACCGAGCGAATATTTGCCGATTTGATAAGTTTTACTGTAATCACACCCGAATCAGAAGTTTATCACTACTGAATCATATCCAAATTAGAAGTTTATCACTGCCAATCAAAAACTTATTGAACCGGCAGATATTTGGTTGGTCAATTTTTGCCAGATTTTCCTTTACAAATTTTTTTATTTTATTTTATTTTATTTTAATTTTAATTTATTTTTTTAAACTCCTTCTAGAAGGGATGCCTCAAATTTGGCCCAGCTGGGTTATTAATTAATTTCGCATGGCCTTACATACCTGTTGCCCTACGGTTTTGTTTGTGAAAACCCGTAAGTGCATGAATTTTCACGTGGTTGATTCCGAAATAATAATCGGTACTCCAAGCAATTTAGAAAAGATATTTGTTTCTAATTCTTTCTTTAGTGCTAAAGGAGAACGATCTTTTGGTGGAATAGAACGTAACCAGGTACAAGCCACCAGTTTTAAATCCTCATCATTAAGCAACGATTCTCTTTTCGCGTGTTTTCCTTGTTGATGTCTAGGTAAGGTGCCTTGTTCAAGAAAGTCTTTCGACCATCCTCTAATGCAACGAGACATATATTCTGTATTGCGAATATCCTTCCATAAAGTATCTGCAATTTTTTCTGATGCACATATTATTTTTCGCCATCTAGTAATAACCTAAAATAATGGAAAATCGATGTCAACCTTTGTACTTCATAAGGTTGTGATTTAGCTAATTCATTTTTAGCGTTTTGAAGACTTCTAGGTTGATTTTTTAATTCGTTATAACGCTCTTCTATTCGTTGCATTTGTCGTTTAGATTGGGCTAAAATATCTTCACGGTATGATAGAGCTGATATGGCTGGTGCTTTTTCTTTATCTCGTGCCTTTATGCTCCACATTTTATCAAGATTTCACATCTGTTTGGCTTCATGTTGAAGTTGTTTCTGCGCCTTCCTTTTTTTCCAAAGGTTTGTTCTCGAGTTTCCTAAAATTTTATTATTAGTATAAAAATTTACGATATACATTTTCGTAGAAACTATTTTGGTACTTCAACATTGATTTTTGATACGAAACTGCTGAGGTACCTCAGCGGTTTCGTATCAAAGTCGATGTTGAAGTACCAAAATAGCTTTTAATTGTACTAGTATAAAAAGTAGATTTCAATTTTGTATCGGCTTTTTCATGCCACTCTATAGTTTTTGATATATAATTTTGAAAGCTGGCGTGCGTTATTTCGGATAACTCCCAGTCTTCCAAAATATCCATGTTTTCTTCTAAATTATTTATATCTTTAGGATTAGTTACAAAGACACCAGCTTTATTACGAGTCTTGCTAGATGCAACTCGAGATTTGGCATTTCGACAAGGCATTATAATAATGAAAAGGTATGTATGATTTTGTGAAAGTCGATACTTTTTTTGCGCATATTGTAATATAATTAATCAGAAATTTTTCTATAAATAAATTATTTTGGGGGTTTTTTTATATCTATGATAGTTTAAAAGTTATATATAAACCCTCCTATTGTCCGTTATCGAACGAAAAGAAAATATCTTAAAAGGTTCTTTTGTTTTTTTTTTTTTTAAAAAATTCATTTGCCAACCCTAATGTTTTTTTTTAGGAAATTGGTTTGACAATAGGACACATATAATAGAACACATTGAATAGTAATTTATTTATTTTATTTTTTTTTTAATTAACTAGGTGGTCCGGTTATGTTTATTATACAAAACTATAGTTACATATGCAAATGCTATTACTATGGTTCGATCTATTGATCTGAAATTAAAACTATAACTCGGCCAGTTACCATAAGCACTTAACCGCGACCTGCCAAGGATAGATAATATCTCACTATACCTGTTGTACCTAATGGCCTCAGAATACAGCTCACCGACAGAGATCTATCAGCTTGTCCGTCCCACCTAATTTCTTTCAAACTTCTTCCATCTAGATCTTGGCAGAAAAGTTAAACAAAACTAACTGCGACTAACAAGAAAAATAAAAAAAAAACAAAGTATATGAAGGTATATAAGGGGAAAGTAAAAAAAAGGGAAGATAAAAATTGGGGAAATCTACACATCCTAAACGAAAAACCTAAAGTAAATGAACAAGATGAAAAAAGCGAATGAAAAAAAAGTGGTTGGACATACATATATTATGAAAAAAAGAAAAGAAAACTATGTAAAAATTCCTCTAGCGGTTTCTCTGAAAAACCTCACGTGTCATTCATTGTTTGTTTTGTTTCCAAAATGTTCTCGTGACCTTGAATCCGAAATAGTAGGTGCCTTCCTAATTGGGACGGAGTAAACACTGCCGATCTTTTGAAGGGGGTACACCGAAACGCCCACTTTTTGGAATTTTTGGGGAGCCGTTGACACCAAAAAAAAATTTTCCAAACCCGAAGAGAAAGTAAAAGTTACGCTATACTGAATAATATATCTAACCAGGCCTTTGCTTCTATATTCATATCCACAGGACTTGACAAAACTCCAGAGTTGCTCTACGACTTCTTCGCTCAATAGTACCAAAGCCCGCCAAGGTACCTTGCTTAAAAGTCTGCAAGTCTTTTTCATCTCTATTTCATAGCGCAGAACATCTAGTGAATGGTTTTTGTACCCGACAGCAGCTTTGGTGAAGTTTTGTTGTGTTAAATATGTTAACTATATAGTTTTTCATAGTTCGATTTTTTGTAGAAGGTTTGGTACGAGTGATCGTTGGAAAGAGAAGTCATTGAATAGTAATTTATTGTAAACTAAAGTAATTTTAATTAATAATGAACTTTTATATTTTATTATTTAACGGATATTGAATTTAAATATTTAAATTAAATTAATTGAATTTATGTCTCGTTTGTACTGCGAATATGGATAGTTTTTTAAATCTCAAATATAATATCATAAGTTGATTTTTGAACCCTAACTAAATCGATCTTATTGAAATGTATTCAATTTGTATAGTGAGGGTTTTTAAGTACCTAAATTGATTAGTGGAAAATAATTATATTAGTGGAAAATAATTATTTGGTCAAGCGAATTCATTATCGTGATGAAAAAAAGATGGTCTGAGATCATCTTTTTTTTCTGGTTTGCTAAAATTTTAAAATAACCGCAATTCGCAACGTGAATCCCTAAAATTTAGTCGAGCATTGAGAACATCTGAGTGTCGCAACTGTAAATTTTTTATGGGCCAGTAGCTTTAAATCTCTTTCATATATCGGATAGGCATGTGATCGGATGGGCCGTTTTCTTAGAGCGCGGCGCTCTTTTTTTTTTATGGGCCAGCAGCTTTATGCGATTGGATGAGTTGAGCCGTTTTCTTAAAGAGCACTGCGCCCTTTTTTTTTTTTTTTTTAGAGAGGCTTCTTTTTTTAAAGCACTCTTAGATGCATTACGTGACCGTAATGGTGCATTCTGATTGGGTTAAATTAAAAACATATACGTTTACTTTTTACAATTTATTAGTAAATTGTTAATTTTTAAAAGGCTACTGCTCTACTAGTTTAGCTTTAAATTAAAATCTAAACCATAAGTTTTATTCTTTAGGACATAAAGAACAAAACTTGTGGATTAGTTTTACATTTTATAAATTTTAAAAGAGGAGTAGTATTTTTTGTAAAGCTATTTTTTATAGAGATTTAAAGCCGCTGGCACCATAGTAAAATTGGGAAAAATCAATTATTGTTTATCAAATTTCTGGAATCTGGCACTATCAGAACAATAACGAATTTTTTTATTAAGGATAGGGTGAACGTAGATCATTTTTAATAGTAATCACATTGTGATCATATGAAATTAGATAATTGACCAATCATGATTGTAAACAACATAGATTCAACCAATCAGAATTAATCAGTTTTTCTGTAAGGGGAGTGCAGAAAATCACGTAATTTTTTAGGGGGGTGGGGGGTCCCCAAATATCACGTCCTATATATATATATATAGTATAAATAGCCAATCATATTGAAGAAAATCGATTTTTAGTTAATTGCAGATAGTTGCTACATAGTAAAGTCTATATTTTACTAAGCAAATCGAAAAAAATCGATTAAGTAAACTTATTCAGCAGATAAAAATACACTTATCACGAAATTTTCATAAGTATTGGAAAACTTTTTATTATTTAACTTTTAACTTTTACGTTCGTCGAATAAATTTTTTTAAAAAATTTTAATTTTTTCGTCGAACGTAAAAATCAAAAGTCAATTAATAAAAAATTTTCTGATACTTATAAAAATTTTGTGGTAAGTGTATTTTGATCTTCTAAATAAGTTTACTTAATTGATTTTTTCGATTTGCTTAGTAAAATTTAGACTTTACTATGTAGCGACTTTTGTCGATTGTGTGGTAGCTTATTTTCAGGTTAAAGACGTTTTTGAGTTTTTTTAAATTTGATTGGTCAATAGTCCTATCACTGGGGGGGAGGGGGGTCAGGACCTATGTAAAACCTAATTACGTAATTTACTGCACTCCCCTAACTACAAAAAATTTGAGCCAATTTAAAAAAACTTTATGACATATAGAAGTATAATTTTTTTAAATACTACGATATATTTATTAAAATTTTATTATTATAAAAAGAATATGTTGTACTACATATTATAAATTTTTGGCTAAATTAATAACAACCGTAAAAGTTTTATTTGTAGCACATTTTTATTTTCTATATAAATCTCATTGTATCACTAAAATTATATGATAAATGATCTACGCTCACCCTACCCTTAAGCTAACCTTCCTCTTCTACTAAACAAAAGTTGTAGAGCACATTCTTGTGATTCTAATAGTGGTAAAATCATTAAATTTGGCCCAGTATATCACAAGATATCGTAAAAAACATTTTGCGACCATATAGAGTTTTTATATAAACAATATTAGGGTGGTGACAGATATTACGTAATATTTTAGAAGGGTGGGTCTCTAAAATCTTACATTAAATATAGAAGTTTATAATAGCCAATCAAATTTCTCTTATGTAGGGGGAGGGGGTAGGGGTATAGTAAAATTATATTACGTAATATATGTCACCACCCTTATTGTTTACATAGAAACTCTATATGGTTGTAAAATGTTTTAATAATATCTTGTGATCTACTGGGCCAATTTTAATGATTTTACTACCATTAGAATCGCAAGAATGTGCTCTACAACTTTTGTTTAGTAGAGAAGAAAGGTTAGCTTAGTAAAAAATTTTGTTATTGCTCTGACAGTACCAGTTTCCAGAACTTTGATAAACAATAATTGATTTTCCCTATTTATTACTATAGATTTTTTTTTTTTTTAAAAAAAAAAAAAATATTTATTACACAACTCTTTCTGATGATCACTTGGACCAAATTTCTGACGAAAGAAAACAAAAAGTTTTTTGTTGGAGCGTGGGTAGAAGTACACAGGACCTACGGTTTCTACAAAGGTCAACTATTCGCTATCATCTAGGGACTCCTTTGATATATTCGGCATGCAAGCCAAAAGCGTTTTGGTACAAGATAACTGGCAGGAGGTGGCGCCCTTGTATGAAAAATTTTGGTGGAGTTATCATTTCCGCTCCATCAACGAAGTAACCTGTGACTATATAACGGGGAACAGCAAAAAAATGAGATTTCCAACAACACTCTCCTGTAGATTTCTTGCAAGTGATTCCTTTGTATCATCTTTTTCGCCTTCCTGCCTTTCTTCCAAAATTTTCGATAAAAAGTGGGGATTTGGTTTACCCCCTCCAAAAGATTGGCTGTTTACTTTTCCAAATTCGGACGGACCTAGTAGAATGCAACCACGTGATGTGTTTGTTTACAAATACGGTTTCGGTGCTACTCCATATGACGTGCTCAATCAATATGGTATAGGGATATTCGAGGTTGGTCGTATAGTCGGAAGAAGATATTAATTAAGGTGTAGCTTTAAAGTAGAGATATACAATAGTTGCATTTGTTATATAATTTTTATTCAACCTACCACGGGTTATAATAGTATTTTCCCTTTTCTTTTTTCCATTGGTTTTTGTTTCCTTTTCGTTAGACTAGCCTTCGTGCTTTACCATGTGTTTTTTTTTCTTTTTTGTTTTCCTCTTCTTTTTTTTCTTTTTTTGTTTGTTTTTCTTTTTGTATCTCTCATTTTCTTGGCTTGATATTTTTTTTTTATTTACTCCCTCTCCTTATTTTGTCCTTAGTAAATTCCTTGTTAGTTAAAGGAATACAGTCAACCCTCCATAAATGCAACTTGTAGGGACAAGACTACAATATGCATTTAGGGAGGTTTGCATTTAAAGAGAGCCAATTAAATTGCAGCTTTTAAAAATTAGATCATCAAATTTGTGTAACTTCTACCAAAACTGTATAACCTATCTTAAATACTAAAATTTGATTGGCCACGTGCATTTAGGAAAGTTAGTGTGATATCCCTTAGATTGTAGTAGAACACAGACAAATTTGCCTGTGTTTTTGCACTTTTTTAGCTCTGATTTACTTTTTTAAAATACTAAAATAATTAAATAAAACTTTGTACAATTATATTTGAAAATAAGGATTACTTTTTTGCAAAATTAGTTTTTATATTATAAGAAAATAAATTATAGTTACATATAAGCTGAAAATAGATAATTTTAAGAAAAAATTTTTTTAAAAAATTTTATTACAATTTTTCTGCGATCTTATTTAGTTTTAGTTTTAGAACTATAGTTCTTAAGACAATATTGTAGTTTATATAAAGGATGACAACTTTCATTATTGCAACTTTAATGATTTACTTGTAAAAATTAAGACTTGTATTAGAAGTAAAGATTTTTTTTATAGACGGGAACATATAAAATTTGAAAAAATCTAAAAAAAAATTTTAATAGTAAAAATGCCAATACAAGAACTTTAAACATTTATTATATTAAAGTTTTCTAATGATTTTAAAAAAAATTTATAACAAAGTTACTAAAACAAAACTT
Organism: Gigaspora rosea; assembly: GCA_003550325.1. Classification (NCBI taxonomy): domain Eukaryota; kingdom Fungi; phylum Glomeromycota; class Glomeromycetes; order Diversisporales; family Gigasporaceae; genus Gigaspora; species Gigaspora rosea. The sequence goes on along the minus strand of QKWP01000340.1, from coordinate 78,910 downwards.
AAAGAATATTTTTTACTTAGAAAAGATATGGCTAAAATCAATATTTAAAATTTTATTAAAAATTTTAAAATACGCAGGCAAATTTGCCTGTGTTACAATCTAAGGGATAAAATGTTATTCAAGAGAACATGTATTTACAGAATATAGAACGTGTATTTAGCACTAATAACATTTTACAGAATAGAAAAAACGTGCATTTTAGAGAGGTATTGCATTTATAGAGGTTGCATTTATAGAGGGTTGACTGTATGAAGGAGAGAAGAAGCCATTATGGTGTGGCACTTAGGCTAGTTTAACATAGCCTCTAGTTTTTAGACTTGTCTTCAAATTAGTGCGGCAGGTTGTACTTGGGCACCTTTTACGGCATCCGGGTAATGTCAGATTTGCAAATTAGGAGTAAACAAGTATATTATGTAGCGATATACTTAGTATCTTAATAAAATACTGGCAAAACTGCCTAAGTGAAAAAAAAACTATAGATTTTTACTGTTTGGTATACGAATCATGAATTAATTTAAATTTTTCAAATAATTTCATAATATTCACATAAATACGAAATTATTTATATACCTCAAAATCTTTTAAGTCATTATTAGTAAATTATTTATATTGACTTAAAAGATATATATTATTCCAATTTTCATAAAGCTTCAATAACTTATTTTGAATTGATTCATCAATATTCAGGTTGTTCAGAACTAGGCTTCCTCAAATTCAAATCAAATTGGCTCTGATTTGAATTTAATTAGATTCAAATATTTGAATTTGAATTTGATTTGAATTTGAATTTTTAATAGTAATTTTCAAATCAAATCAAATATTTGTCAAATCAAATCAAATTTGACCATATTTGAATTTGATCAAATCAAATATAGTCAAATTTGAATTTGAATTTGATCAAATATTTGATTCAAATATTTGAAGATCAAATCAAATTGCGGAACCCTATTCAGAACAAATATCATAACCTTTATAAGGTTATGATACTTATTTGCAATAATTCTAGCAAGTGATTAAATACTGTACTATTTTTAAAAATTTTAAGTTCTAAAAATCTTGGAATATTAGCTAATCTATTATTAATAGTATCCAAAATTGAAGCTCCATATTTTTCTTTTAATAGACTGCATTTAAAATTAATTTGATGTTTAAATTAGTGCTGCCACTGAAATTGATTTTTGAAAAAGGCCTATTTCATCTTTATTAGAAAAAATTAAAATTTTTTATAAGGGGCATGCCATTTATTACGTAATTTTTACCATGGGTACATGGTTAGAAGTAGTGATTACATCTATATTATATTAATCTATTAGAATTAGATAAAATGATCACACCATACATGGGTAGAGGTGGCTACTAAGTAAAAAATATTACGTAATAAATGGCATGCTCCTAAGGAAAAGCAAATAAAATTTATATAGATATATTTCTTATAATTTCGTCTATTCAAAAAATGTATCTAATAATTTTGTCTTTTAAGTAAAATAGGTCAAAAACAATTTTATCTTCAAATTTTAATTTCGGGTTTTGGAACCCAAAATAATTTCGTCCTTATGTATAGTTTAAATAATCCCAAATCTAAATGATGCATTCTATTAATAATTGTTGCTTCATAAATATTCATATTACTAAAATTAATAAAAGTATAAATGTTAATAATGAATTATATATTGTGTAGTTATAATATTTAAAACTTTGAAATAGTTTAATAATATTTACATAGTTGTGAAATGAATAGCATTAATTAATTATTGTAAAAGTAAATTTTGAATTTGAATTCTAAATATATTTAAAATATTTTAACTCATTTTAAAATATTTGCAATAATTCGAAATTATTTAAATCTAAAATAAGTATCTAGAGTAAAGTTTGTTTTGTACTCTTCAAATATTTTTAGTATTCCAAATATTTTTAAATTATTTCGAAATTATTAGAATAAAATAAATAAATAAAACAATAAACTTACTTAAAGTTCCAAAAGTAATTTGGTATAGATTCTATGCATACTGAATTTCCTTCACTATTATCAAGACAGTTATGTATATTTTCATGATTTCTAAGCACCGAATCATGTTTAGAATAGGTTGTATTTGCCAAATCATCTCTATTTACTAAACAAAAATGATAAGGGTGATTTGAATTTGTTGATTTATAAGTTAGACAAAATGTTGTAGCTTCTGGCCAATCTGCAATTATAATTGAAACTTTTGAAAAGGTCCAAACAATTTTGTATTAATTAACAAATTTATATCAGAATATGAAAACTGTTGAATTGGATTTAAAATAACTTCTAAACATTTTGAAAAGTTTGTCTGACTATTGGTTTATTTTTAGTAGATGTTTTAATTATTGGCAAATAACCCAATAACTGCTTTGTATCCTGCTTATTTCTTCGCTATATAGGTATATTTCCTAGTGACATATATATTGGGTAAAGCTGACTTTTACCCAATGTATCACAATTTGTTGCATCTGAATATAAAATAATTAATAAAAGTTTTGATCCTATAGGCAAAGAATCTTAAACAGTTTTCCACTATATTTCATTATTTTGCTCTTTATAAATAATCTCTTTACTATCTTTTAAAAAAAATAAAAATAGATTAATAAAAACAAAATAAATATTGTATTTACAAATAATATTAAAAGTTAAATATACCTCTGTAGTTTTATATAATTCTTTATATTCAAATTCTAAATTTTGTACTATATTAGGAATTTTTAATGTATTTTTAATATAGCTGATTAACGATATATGGTATAAGAAATACTTAGTATCATCAAGATCTAATACTTTGGTTTTCTTATATGACAAGTTAGATTTAATATTATTCATAAACTCTTATTCTTGTTTAATATTTTTTGGTAATGGTGATTTTGAATGTTTTGAATGCTTATTAAAAAATGAAATAATAGCATTTCTAGTTGCATTACTTAATTTATATTTAGTAACCAAACCTATTAAATCAGTATAAGATTTATTAGGAAATTTTTCATATTTCTTATTAATTTCTTTATCTGAAAAAAAAGCTTTGAATATGTTCAAAGTAGATAGAATTATTTAAAATTTTATTAGAAAATTTTTGATTTTTATTAATAGTGGTTTCAAAATTGGCAAGTAAATTAGAAGTTGGGTCAACTCAAAAATGTTTGAATTAACATTAGAATTATCTAATTTGAATGACATATTATCAATACTACTAGCAAGTTCATCTGTATTAAATACATGCAAAGAACTTGCAAGAGTGCTATCAAGATAACTATTAGAATTGAATTGAATATTTTTAACTACTTTCGAAAATTTGCAAAACTTGATATTCTTAAACAATATCTTTTTGGCAGAAAATTTATTATCTGATTTATATTCATTAATACAAAATTTTCATTTTGATTTTGTTTAACTTGAGCAGGGTTATTTGCAAAGAGCTGTTCATCTTCATTGGCAGTAAGAACACAAACATTTATATGTTTAGAAAATCCATTGCGATTTGCAAAAGTATGTGGGCAGAAAGTGCATTTGAAGTCAGACATTTTTAAGAAGATAAATTTATAACTTTAAAAAGGTTTGAAATGTTTTAAGTATGTAAAAGTTAATTGAATTGAAAAATTTAATACAAAGAGCAAAGAAGACATTTCATCTTATTTATATCTAAAGACTAAATTTAATTTATCTAGTTCTTTTAATGAATATAATACATTTGATTTCATAAAATTTAAATTAATGCACTACATTTCGAATTAAATAGATTTATTCCAAAGAAGAATAAAGCTATATATAAAGCTATATAAATGTTTAACTCCATTCGAAAATCTGCGAATTATTTCAAATTACTGCAAACTATTAATTATTAGCAGAGGTCTTTTCGATTTTTAACAGCTGCCCTACCTCTGCGTCAAGAGTAGCCCAGGTTTGCATAAGGAGAGCATCTTCCTGCGTTGCGAATACAATGTAAATTTCTAATTATGTTATATACACTCCGTAACTATATAGCAATAGCACTAAATAAAGTACCCCAGCTATTTACCGCCAATGCCAATTTTTCGAAATATCATTTTGATCCATGAAAATTATTCTTAATATGCGTACTTATATTCTCTAATTATATACTTGTTGAATTAATAGGGAGCAAGCAATAATAAATTTTTTTTTTAATTTTATTTATGTGGCATAAACTAAATAAATAGACTTTGCTCTCGGTATGTGCATAACGTTTATTAAAATTGATGTATTTTGTCAAATTACCCTCAATCAACAATATATCTGTTAAATAACCTGTAAATTTTAATTCATGCATCATTAATCAGTTACAACCATTAAATTAGTAGCCTATAACTACAAAGTCCATACATATGAATTAGGATATTTTTATCTTCACGGAATTAATGTTGAAAAGGATGAATATAAAGCATTCGCTCAGTTCGAAAAATCTGCTAATATGGGCATATTGAAGGAATCAATTGTCTTGGTTATTGTTACAAATATGATGAAAGGGCGCTTTCAAGCAAAAAAGTCGGTCCTTCCCCTGAGGGGATATCCATTGTCTGACCATTGTTGATAGTGCATCTCATGGATTACTCATGAATGTTCGTCTCATACAGCACAGAAACAATTAGAACAATTATAATATGCAGGGGCAAATATACCTAGTTTTTTGTGTTTTACGTGCTTCAACCAACTTTTATTACTTGAAATAGTCTTTTTTTTTTTAGAAAAAATGTAATCTTCGACTTTATTATTATATAGATATTTATTACAATTACAAAAGAAAGAATTGCTATTTGTCTGGCGAATATTTATTGCTATAGAAAAAAATTTTTGTTTTCACGATTCATGAATTCTTATAATCACCAAAAAAACAACAGCCAAAAAAAAAACAAACCAAAAATTTCTTGCAATTTTGTTTTGTCTGCTATTATACAAAAAAAAAAAGATCCATACAAATTAATTCTCACAATTACGAAAAGATCCATTTTGTCTTTACAAATTTTACAATTACAAAAAAAATTCGTTCTGTTCTTGAACTTTATAATTATAGTATAAATAAATAAAGTCGCAAATTGTGTTGAAAACCAATCGTTAGCGTAATAATTGCAATTGTTCCATCGTTATGTAACATTTTACTAATCCGACATGCACCATGAAAATATCCGCACAATCCGACAGGGGGGGTGGTTTGGCCCGCGATCAAAGACATTCAATTTCCTTTTTAGGTATCCGTATCGCCACATGCTAAATTGAACACACAATATTTACTTGAGCCGAGTACCTTTCAAACATAAACCTTTTGTCTCAACATGAGCACTGCAACAACAGAGGCGGATGAGGGACAGTCAATCCCAATCGCAGATGCTTCTAATAATGCTGAAGTTGAAAAACTCACAGAATCCGCATCGGAAAAAGTTAACGGTGAAACTGAACCTTCGGAGACGGCCACTGTAGCCGTTGTGGAAGTTATTAAAGAAGTTAAACAGGAAGGAAAAGAAGAAACTAAAAAACTTGAAAAAGAAGAAGAAGTCAAGACTGAGGTAGTTATAGCTACTACTCATGAAGACCCAGTGAGTACTGAGGAGATTGCAATCAAACCTGAGGAAGCTGTAGCTGACACATCAAGTAAAGAAACTGAGACTAAGACTACGCCAGTGGATGCGACCGAAACAGCAGCCAAGGCTACGGAAGTTGTAGAGAATCAAGCTAAGACAGAAACTGCAGGGACTGAAGAAGCTACAGGGACTGAAAATAAGGTAGAATCTACAGAAACCGAAAATAAGGCAGAAGCTACAGGGACCGAAAATAAGACAGAAGCTACAGGGACCGAAAATAAGACAGAAGCTTCAGGGACCGAAAATAAGACAGAAGCTTCAGGGACCGAAAATAAGACAGAAGCTTCAGGAACTGAAAATAAGACAGAAGCTTCAGGGGCTGAAAATAAAACCGAAACAACCACTAGAGAAGTGGCAGAAGTGGCAAAAGATCAGCCAGAACCTCCATCAGATGTATCTCAATCGGATGTAAACAAAGATCTTCCAAAAGTTCCAACAAAGAGAAGGAGCATTTTGATGAAGGTCAAGAACTTATTCACCCGAAAACAATAATCTCGTGTATTACGAAGTACATATTTATTTTTTTCTTTTTTTTTTTCGACAGCAAATATTAATCAAATTTATTCATATTGACCTACCGTGTTATCGCAAAATAAGCCCTAATTATTTCATTTTTTTGGTTATCAAACACTTGGCTTTGGTTTGGTTGGGTCTGGTCTGGTCTTTCTCGGTTCACCATCTTATCATGGTTTATGATAAACCATGACTGAGACCGAGAGGTTTGGATGATATATCACGAATATATGTATTCATTTATTTCTTTCAATTTCTATGATTCATTATTTATTTTATTTTTAATTCTAATTGTGAAAGTGTATAAAAGCAACATTTTTTCCTGTCTTAATAAAGCCCAACTTCGATATCTTGGGTATAAGCGATATTAAGAATCAGTATCTTATGAATTGATGCAGATAACCTTAGAAAAAAATTTTTCACTATAGGGAGAGAATACTATATGTGCCTCAATAATTAGTATTTTTTATACTCTTCATGGTGTTTATCTAGCAGATATAATATGCCTGTTAACGCCCATTCCAAATTACTGTATCTTGCGCAAGATATTAAAATTTTTTAAAGTAATATTTAATTTCATCTTTGTGGTGCTTAATATGGTTTAGATGTGCTCATAATAAAATCTTGTTTTACCCAAAAAAATATTTTTTTTTTGCTGTGTTATATTAGACCATATGAATGTCAATTAAATTTAAACGCTGATTTGTTTTATAAAAATCTTATAGTTTTATAATTGTAAAAAGATCGCGTTATATCATAATTAATAAAATTTAGAATTATAAAAGCAAAAATTACTGTAATAATTGTCGCGAATTAGCCAATTCTATTCTAATAATAATTTATTTTATTACAAGAATTACGGATTAATCAAAAATAAAGGATAAAGGACCATATAACTGGAGGGATATCGATTTTTATTAAAGATTAAAGGTTTTTACTTTTCTAAAAACTATTGGACATTTCTATTCGAAATCCAAAGGAAAACAACTTTTATAATTTGTACATATTCGATGTAGACTATTATATTATACCTAATATATCGCTTTTTATTCAACATATCCTGCCTAGTCGGTAAATCACTTAATCTAAAAATGGGAAAATAACAAATTTTTAGTATGATTTAACAAATTTGATTGGTTTTTGATTTTGACTAAAAATGTGACATATATTTTTGGTTTTGATAATTATCCCAAATGAAGTAAAAACCCCAATCCCAGATCAAACTTGTAATAATAATTTAAAAAAAAGATTTGAGTCGCAACCCTAGTGGTCTTAGCAATCGAGGAAATCAGCGGCCATAAGCAGCTCCAAAGCAATAGTGGGATCAATATTGAATTGCGGTATTTCACTTGTGGAATTATTGTAACGATCTTTATAATACAAGTATTGACATACTTTCTCCAATATCACGGCTCTAATAATGAACTAAAATTATTTGAAACATCAAATATTGTAACATGCCATAGATAATTAACTGCTGAAACTCATACTTAATATCCCGGAAATGAATCGTATTTTGTTCCGATTCCATGAATTGACCTTTATTAAATAGATCAATAAAGTTAATTATACCAAAGTCTTGCAGGATGCCTATTGATTTATTTTTGATAAAACTCTTACCAGGACTCGATAACATATTTTTTATCGTTCCAGAAAAGAGTGCTATATCTCTTTTGATGATAAATTCAAATTTGTCTGAGCTAATGAGCTTTACATATTCTGACGATGTGTTTTTTGACATATTATTTTCTGGGATCAACCGTTTTGGATATCGATGCACGTCTGAAATTTGTGCCAGGTTATATCGATCACTAAAAGAGCGTAAACGCTAGAATATAATGCAAGTTTTGATATTTAAAAAATTTAGAAGTCTTAGCAGTTCTGCAGTTAACAGTTAGTATAGTGAATCTTCGGTTACACCTAATCTTGTGATGATCTACACAGAGACACTTTTCTGCGGCAATAAAGACATTTCCGTAATACTGTAATAAAGCTAATGTCCTGTCAAAATCGATAACCTGTTAAATCAAGTCTGTCTAATAATATCCGACCTAATTTCACCTATTGATCTGATTGGCCAATTATCACGGTTTAATCAACATGAATTAACCAATCATATCAGATATGAATAGAACGTACGTTACCTGTTACCCAATTACAAATAATTAATAATTTGTAACCAATCACTTTGACTGTTAAGGGATATTCATTTTGTACGTACTGTATATATTAAAAAATGGATACGAAAACTGTAACCAAGAACGATTCAACCTGGCAATTGAGTGTTTCTATCATGAAAAAGTTTTTATTTTTAATAATGTTTTTGTGGTAAGCAATCCTTTACATATATCTATTCGTTCCATTTTGATTCAGAATCAAAAAAAACGTTTTTGGCTCCTAAAGCCTCATACTTCAGATCTTGATGGTGGACATAACGTCAGGGAATAACATTAATTCTAGTGACGACCAACAAGTATCACCACATTTGAAGTTAACGGAATCACCAATACAGGAGCAAAATCTTTCTGCCTCTAAAAATTATGATTGTGTGGCGACAGGAGAATGTACCTGTGAACTCGTTGGAGAATGCGAACCTTGTGATAAATTAGACTCGGTAAAGATATTTACTAATATTTGATTAACAATTCAGTAAGATTTACACAATTATTTTCATTTATTTATTTATTTATTTTTGGTTATCATTAACAGGCAGCTCTTGATTATTGTAAACAATATGGAAACAGAGAGGAGATTAAATGCAAATGGAATGGTACGCCAAAAAATGGTAGTAATTTACCTGACTATCGACCTTGTTGACGAGTTAAAAGACTTGAAAGGGCAAAATACTTTGAATTCCAGGTTTGAATACTTTGAGATGTGATTTATGATTCAGGCATATACATATTAGACTAATAATTTATCATTTACATTTTTAATTTATAGTTTGTTAGTGCATTCATTGCATTTATATCTTGTACTATTCTGATTTATCAAAGGCACAAACTCACTGCAGATGGATATAGAAGGTTAGCCAGGCGTATTGGTGGTAACATATTATAGATTTTATGGATGGAATTTTTGATTTTAATGACATAAATTATTTGGGATGCCCACAATTAATCATTCATCATATGCACGACTTTAACTATTTAACAAAGAAACAAATGAGAACCGAAAATTTGACATGAGATAAATCAATGTTCTAGTGAAATTACAAAATTATTTTCCAAAGGACTCAATAGTTATTTATTTCATCAACAAACTTGATAATCTTTGACAATGTAAATAGAATTTACAATAAACATTTTGACTGTAAATTTCGTATATTGGATGTGATATTCATATATAATAATTATATAAATTTTTTTAATAATTTCTCTCCAAGAAACTATTGGTTGCTGAATAACCGATTTGAAATGATATAATGATTCAATTTTCATAATAGAATGTATTAACATGGATAGAGCTTTGTATTCGAATAATATTCGCGTTCGAATAAACAATTATCAAATGAATAACCAAATCTTATTCGAATAAGCAAATTTATCGAATAATCTTTATTATCCGTCATGTGAAACTTTAGTCAAATATAATAATTACGGGCGTTATTTGGAACAATGGCCTGAATTAAACTTAATTTGGGCTAAATTTTGAAATTTACCTCCTAAAAACTATATACTGTATTGTTCGAACTTATTCAAACGATATTAGTAATTATTTTTATTAATTATTTACTTATATTTTACAAAAAATGTTTTTTTTATTTTATTAATAATTATTTAAATAACACTTTACATCATTATAAATATATTCGATTTAAATACATGAAAATTTTTTAATAAATTTTTATTTAATCGAAAATAATTTAATTACAACTCTATATACAAGATATAAATTCTATACAATATATATAAAATAAAAAAAAAACTATAAAAAGATACTTAGTTTCGAAGATAATAATATCTTCTACTTGTCCTAGTCACCGCGTAGAGGTGTATCCTTTGACTAGGTTTATAACAGCCCGAAGCTGTATCCCGTGGACGTAAAAAAAAACTCAATCTTGACCTAGAGTTCGGTGGATTATCGTTAAGACTAGTATCATGGTTGGCTAATGGGTCCAAAATGTATTTAGCACGTAGGCTTCTTCTTCGGAGACCATATCAGACCGTTGCCAACCCGTCTAGTATATTAATAAATGGAAGGATTATAGTAAGTAGAAATAGGCTTCTTTTCTTGAACATAATTTTCAATTCTTTGCAAGCTGCAAGAAGAAAATGCATAACTGATTTACTTCAAAACCAGTAGACTTCAAGCAGGAAAACTCAAACTTGCAAATTATTTTAAATACTATGAGCCCGAAAAGAAGCCCAGATGCCTTTCTAATCTAGTTTTTAATATCCCACCTCTTTCCATTTAATAACCGAAACTAGACCAAGGATTCCGCCAGGTACAGGCAAGCATCAATCGGACCCTAAAAATATACAGCGTTTTAATTTATTTTTTTCCAACTCAAATTTCAAAACAATAAAATACTAATAATATACTTACAGTATTTAATATATCACAAGCTAATTTTACGTGACCTTCAGGTAAAAAAGCAAAAAAGATTTAGTAAATATGAATAAAGAAATCAACGAACAATATCAACGATATTAATAAAAAGAAATACAGTACTTTAATAAGGGGATAGTTAAGGTTAAATTTTGTATGAAAAAAATTCTTATATAATAGTGATTTTTTTTTTCAAACGCGTAAAAATCACGCGAAATAACGCTCAGGGGCGTTACTTGGACCCCTTAATTAGCTGGTGTAGATCAATTGCCCGGGTAACTTATTTATAAATAGTAAAATTCGAACTCTGAGCTTATTATCGGGTTGGGAGCACGATGTCGCATGCCTTCATGTGGTTATTAATAGCTATTCATGTGATACAACTACATGTCGATTGTCTACTATCTGCTATTAGGTATGTACGTTCAGTACGTATGATAGTTTTAATTATAACAGTAAAAATCTAAGCGTAGTTATTTAGTACTTATTGTACACACTTTATTAATACGTTTATATTAATTCACTTCTACAGTTACTGTATCGGCAATTATCAATTGTAGCGCGAATATTTCAAATTTTAGGGCATGCACCGTGCACATTAAGGGCATGCCTAAAAAATTTTCCGTGCCCCAACATAGAAAATAAATTTATATCTGTATATATAGACTGTAGTATTATGCTACAATTTTTTGTTAAATATTTTTGACCCAGGTCAAAATAGAATTTTCCTTTAGTTGTTAAATTAAGTATATTTTAAGTTATATTAATAATTTTAATTTTTAAAAACTTGCTCGACATTGAATTCAGGTTTAGCCGTTTAGCTTGCGGCTTGGCTCATCACTATGGATCAATCCATCTCCGTACTCTCCGATCATTAAATTGTAATTCTTAATCTCGTATAATTTTCAAGATTTTAGTTAAGAAAATACTAGCTAACGAACAGATCAAATTACATAATTTTTTAAACTTTAGCTCTTCTAGACTAACTCTATACTGAAATAGAACATTTCTAATACTGCAGTACTGTCATATATACTTTATAATATAAAAAAGATTTGCTTTGTCTATTGTCTTAAAAAAACAAAAAAAGTACATTCCCTAGTCTGATTATTAGAATGTGTACAGGCACATGTTAGCCCATTCGAGTTGTACATTAAAACAGCCCTTTTTTGCAATTTTTTGTAAAAGAAAAATTACATGAGGCCGCATAAGCCAAGATTACCCGATAGTCACCTGTTACATTTAACCAATCAAAATCTGATTAAACTCAATTATCTCAAAATAATTATATTTATTTAATCACGTAGTACGTCACTTATAAATTATGTTGTTATTCAATTTTACAAATAATTTAAGGGATTGTATATAATAACTAGAAAGTACACCATACTGAGATCGCAAAGCAATCATATAATTAAAGATTTGCTTTAGCGAATCTCGAACATGGGTACTTTCTAGTGCCAGCTTCTCATCCAATACTAAATCTTTGATTACGAGGGTTTGTTTCGGGAAGATTATCTTTCCAACGCCATTCGAAAAGACTCAGTATGTATGGTCTGGAATTCCCATACCGATCGTAGAGTCTTCCTTAAAGTCCGAGCTTTTTTGCTTGCCAAATTCGAATTGAGGGCCGAGCAACTTGTTTAGTGTTAAACAGATGTTGACACTAACGGCAGCATCAACATCTGGTTCTACTCGAGCGCGAATCCCTTCGCAGAACTTGGGCTTCTCGAATTTCTCTTCGCCGCTGAAGTGGAAATTCGACGCATCGACAAGAAACTCGCTCCATCGTTTTACACTTGTAGGCCCAAAGACCACCTACAAGAGTGATACTAGTGGAAGTGCTAGTATCCAATGGGTATGTGAGAGGTGGGGGGACGAACGAAAGAGCTTCGTCCAACGAATTACCTCGTTCCGAATTTGAGGTCAAAGCTATGGGCTAAGCATATTGCTCAATGTACCCCAAGATTTTTGCCTGTTTCTTTTGATCGGACCCCTTTTTTGAAAAAAAAAATCGATAAAATATTAGAATCAAATAAAAATTAAGATCCAAATAATTCGGCTATATAAAGTTCATGTAAGGCTCATTCTTATCAAGTTGATGTTAATAAGAGATACAAGAGCCTACCATTCTAATCATATGGGCTGCCGTCAATAAAAATCAGACAGATCTACATTTGAAAAAAAATCAATATCTTAACTTTTATAGCTCATATATCGATGAACTTTAAAGCTATCTTGATGATTTAATATTCAAAAGAAAGCTTACGATTTAAGTTTCTTTTAAGTATTAAATCATCAAGATAGCTTTAAAATTCATCGATATATGAGCTGTGAAAATTAAGTATTAATTTTTTTTCAAATGTAGATCTGCCTAATTTCTATTGACGGTAGCCCATATTTTTATCTAAATCAAACTAACATCTTTTTTTTCAACAATATTTTTGGCACATCGCGAGCCTCGGGGGAGAAATTCTCATCAAGGCTTATTTTTCCCAAATCCAAATAATACTTTCTCATTAATTCGTCTTTTTGGGAAACATTATTTCGCCATACTAAGTAACTTATAAAGCATTCAGGGCTCCAACACTAATATGGGAGAAGGACAAAAAAATCCAAGATTTCTTCAGTTTTTTCTAATGTCATTGCTAAGTTGAAAAGTGTGAAAAAAATTTTTTCCGAATTTTTCCATGTTTTGTGAATCTGCAACATTTTCTGTTTTTTCTGATGTCGTTGCTAAGTTGAAAAGTGTGAAAAAATTTTTTTCCCATGAGTTTTGTGAATCTGCAACATTTTCTGTTTTGGTTAAGACCAAATTCTGTTTTCGGTTACTATGATGTTGCGTGCTGTTCTTTTTTTTAATGTATTCTGTGAAATTATGTGATAATAAAAATTTTTGCGTAAATCTAAAGTGGTAATTTAGTTTGATTCTGTGATTTGATGCGATTTAAACATAAAGTGCACAAAAATTCCATAATTCCCTTGATTTTTACAGGGATATCGCAAATTTCCGAGTCGGATGCGTCGGATCTAGGTCGGTGTTTAGCCAGTAGGTTCTATAGCAAAATTATCAATGGGCATTTTTTACTTAATGAATGGACTTAGTAAAATTTTTATGATTTTAGGGCAAAATTGATCAATTCCGATCCAGCCGACCATGATTCCGATGCACTCTGACATATTCCGATCCGGAATTTTTGGGACCCCCTCTGTATGAGTTGTTGGTGTAAACCTGAATTTATGGCGATATTATAGAATGTCATGTTAGCCCATTCGACCAATCAGAGTTGTTATTTCATATAATCAGAGATTATCACGTACGTACAGGCTGTACGTACTTCACTTATGAATTATGCTGTTATTCAAAACCGCACCAGGGGTCTAGACACTTTTGCAGTAACATGACATGGCGCATGAGAATTAACCAATCGGAGAACGTAAATTTTGATCATCCCGGATCAGTCTGACATCAAAACAAAACACGTGTACAAGAAGAAAAAAAGAGAAAAGAGCGAAAATACTTGAAAACTAGTGTTAAAATCAGCCTTAAAAACCACATAAACATGTCCAGAACGTGATTTTACATATATATAGGGACCTTCTAAGGCTATATACACGAACCCCAACCCTAACCTTAACAATAAAGCCAAAAAGTTAATCC
>QKWP01000340.1:30388-56466 GCA_003550325.1 Gigaspora rosea | reverse complement strand
TTAGGTATGGAGAATGACATATTTTAAAACCAACTATTATTTATAATAGGGTTTTAAAATGCGTCGACCTAATATAAAATTTTTTAATTTTCGTTTTTTTGATCAAAAATGCTAAATACGACTTAATAAAATTTTATCTAAAATTCCTAAAAATTTTAGAGTACATGCGAATCGTTATTCTGTACAACTTTACTTACTACGCCATGTTTAATTTTCTCATTAAAAAAAAAGTTGTATATATGGCTACGATCGTCAGTAGGTAACGTGATTATCAAAAATCCGGTGATCAATGTCAGGGGAGTGTACGTACGTCACTTGTGAACTCTATCGGAGTACCCTAGCCATGGCAAAAAAAGTTCTGGTCACGTGATAACCGATAAAAATCTTTATTTAGATTAGGGTTAGGGTTAGGAGGTTGTTTCTTATGAAGTTTGTCGAGAAATAAGCGATTTCTTCTAATTTTCTTTAGAGCGAACGTTTGTTTTGAATTTTCCTGATCGTGTTACGTTACACCAAATTGGAAATCCTTATTGGCTAATTTACTGCAGATCGTCACATTACCAGAACTTTTTTTTGCCATGGCTAGGGTACTCTGAATTATCAATTACAAATAATTTAAGGGATGTTCATACTGTATATAATTTTTACCTTCAAAGAAAATGAAAAGTATTATGGTACTGTACTCTGATATGATTGACTAGTAAGCACAAGTATACGATTAATTGAATTCTGAGAATCATGGTGCGAAATGCGACCAACTTTTTGATCAACGTAATTACCTAACCAAAGTATTCGGGTGCTGCCAAGGAAAACCTGACATCGTAATGGTAAGTATTATGTATTTGAATCATCTTGAGTAGCGATATCAGATATGCAATAAATCAGGCTAAAAAATAGAAGTAAAAAAAAAAACATTATTACATAAATTTATAAGAAAAGAACTTTATACACGTTTTTTATACGCAGTTATAGAATAAAAAATTTATTTATATTGTAGAATAAAAGAATTTATTTGATTGTTATATTGGAATATAAAAACTTGGCTTTCAATATTACCGCAATTTAAAATTATAAATTATCAAGTTAGATCCACGATTGGCTGGGCCACTATTTTTCGATCTAAAAAAATTATCTAATGCTCAAGCAAGTATAACCGCTTTTTGATATCTTTTTAGTTTTGTGGTTTTTTTAAAACGTAAAGATTTCAAAAATCTAGCTGCTTTAATCAAATCTATACGGTTTTAAAAATAAAGTAACTTTCAAATTGCATACATAGTATTGATTCGTTTACGATCAGGTGACCTTAGCCGTATTAGCCAGCCGGCCACATTATATCGGCCACATTATATCGGCCGGCTTGGCTACGGCTGCTTCAGCCGGCTTAAAACACTACACGCTCTAACAAAAAAATTTCCTTGAGCAATTTTACTATATATAATGTTAACTCGAATTTTCGGTATAGCTAACCCTCTTTCCCTTTTAACTTATAATCCCTCGAATGGGATGACTTGGTGTAATTGCAACAGGTGTAGCCAAAGGATTTCCTTTTGTTTCAAGATTTTATTTTTCCAAAAAAAAAAAAAAAAAACACTAGCTATTATAGCTGTATAGTTATTAAATAACTAACCTCTTTTCGTAATTTTTTATATTATCCCCCAAGTAAATATTTAAATTACTATTTCACTATTTTATAGAATTTATACAATATATATAATTCGTTAGATTATAAAAAAATTTTCCCAGGCTATGTTAATAACTACATCAATTAATAAATTGTCAGTTACACCTTTTTCCATTAATGTTGACATGCCTGAGAAAAAAAAATTCATCCACCCTTATCTTTATCTGCAACAAACCGATATCAAGCTTCACAACAATAGTGGGATCAACTTTAAGGGGATAAATAGATTAATAATTTAGTTAAAAAGTATAAAGCATTTTTTCCATCAAATCATAATGGTTGTAATTGTTTACGTATAAATTTCATGATATCATAACCAATTTAAACCTCGTAAATAAAAATTCCCATACACTTGAATTTTTTTTTTTAAAGATCGTGAACAATCGGAAAATGGTAAAAATCTGGGGTTCTGTGTTTTACAGTATGAAAATAATTTTTAAGAAATCATTTATAAACATTTAAAATAATTGTAATAAAACAGTATAAGTTATATAATTTAAAATACGAATTGATTTATTTAATTATTGTTGAGAATATAGTGTCTTGACTGACAAGGTTAGCAATTTTGTTACTGAAAAAAAAGTCAATAGTGACTTCAATGAGGGTTTCACAAAAAAGTGAGAATTAGAAAAATCTTGTTTTTAAAATCGGGGAAATCAGAAATTTAAAAAAAATAAAAAATAAATAAATAAAAATAAAGCTTTCGTTCAAATTGAGATTGCTAGATTACTTACGTCACCAATTTCAATTAAAATTAGATTTCTGCATTTTAACTTTGAAACCTCCTAATATACAAGTTCACCTAGTTATGTTTAAAATGGTTAAAAGCTATGTAATACTTTCCATTATACTTAAAAAAAAAAATCAGAAAACTATTTTCCAAAATATAAATATATATTTAATAATATATAATATTAGATTCGATAAAAAGCACAAGAATTGTTTTTGTAAATACATTACCGAGAAGGAATTATGAAAAATGGGACTTTAAATAACACTATGCAAATGTGGCATATCTACATATCTACGTCGTAAATCACTAACAAACTTAGTAGAAAAGCTGTAATTGATTTCTTATGAACTAGCCGAGGACAATGTGATCTTGCATTGGAAAACGTTTAAAAATGTTAAAAATGCTATTATTATAATAAACTATTAGAGACGACGAATTACCGTATTTCACTGTATAAACCACCCCGATGATAGTAGACTCGGGTCTGATACCTGGGTTTAATTTGAGATAAAAGTAAGAGACCTGAGTCTATAATATATAAGACCCCTCTTAGTAATAGCCCTCTTTCCTTATAAGAGTCTAAATCAGTTTTTTGATGGTTAAATTAAGAGACCTGGGCGACTTATGGAATAAAAATACGGTAACGAAAACTCATAATTCATATTCAAATGTGGGTCAAACAAACTTTTAACGTTAAGAGATTAAAGAGGCTTTTGGGATTACGGATATAACTCACGTGATAATAGACCAATCAAATTGCAAACAAGAAAAATAAAAAACATGAAAAGAAAAAAATTTCAGTCTAACCTGTCTTGAGGTATTAATAAAAATGTCGGGAAGGCGATTTACTATGTAAAAACACCTAATTCAGATAATTCAGACCTAACAAAGTAAAATATATACGTATAAATTACAGAATTATCCTAAGTCTATAGTAATCTACAGTATATATATAATACGTAATATCAGATATGTAATACAAATATTAAGTCTGCAGATCATTCATTACTTTCATGTGACCAGATGAAATAATATTTATATTACAATTCGAGAT
This sequence comes from Gigaspora rosea, assembly GCA_003550325.1. NCBI lineage: Eukaryota > Fungi > Glomeromycota > Glomeromycetes > Diversisporales > Gigasporaceae > Gigaspora > Gigaspora rosea. The sequence goes on along the minus strand of QKWP01000340.1, from coordinate 52,998 downwards.
CGCAAAAATTTTTAATAAAGTATGAGTGGCTTAAGACTTGACACACTTCCAACAGAAGTCATAGTTGCGATATGTCAATACCTATCACTTTTTAGTAAATGTCAACTTTGTCAAGTTTGTTTAAGGTTTCAATTAATACTTTATAATAACAATGAGTTTTGGCAACATCTCGATTTGTCACATTTCGGTGAAACTCTTACAAATCAACACTTGTTTACGATCTTACGAACAAGATGGAAATCAAAATTACAAAATCGATGTTTAGATATAAGTGGATGTCGATTGATCTCTTCCTCTGCATTGGAAAAATTAGTTGAAACTCATCGTGATTTTCAAGGAATTCATTTAAATGTAGAACCTAGATTTGATACTTGGGAAGTTACATGTAATTATGATAAATGGATTAAATCTCAATTTTATAAAAAATGTCCTACATTCACCAAGATGGGACGTCCAGGTTTATATAGATTATGGCCAACGACAAGATCTTCAGCATCACAATGGCAAATTAGTAATAAATCTATTCAAATAATTCTTCAAGGTTCATTTCAATCTCTCAAATATCTTTCATTAGGAAAACAAAATTTAAATCGTGAAACTGCAATAACTATTGCATCTTGTAAGAATTTAACAAAATTAGATTTGAGCAGTACAAATTTAGATAATGCATCTCTTCAAGACATTTTATCACATACTAATAAGCTTGTTTCACTCAAATTATTGGATTTGGAATTATCAAATATGACTTTAATAATGATTTCACTATTGAAAAGTTTACGTCAATTACATTTCAGTGTAATCAATAAAGGGATAATCTCATCCAAAGCTATTACAGAAATGTTAAAAGGTTTAAGAAAATTAGATGACTTTAGAATGAATCAAATAATGATTGAAGTAGATCCAATTATTACGGAAGGTTTAGCATGGATTTCCTGTGATGATTTTGTTGAAGATTTTGAAGATGATACAAAAATATTACATCAATATGATTCTAATGGTGATAAATTAATTCAACAAGATCGAGCGTTTATTCTTCATTTAGATCTTTCACCAAAATTAGATATATACCCACGTTGTAGAGAACGATCGATGTTGATTGAACATTACATTACCATTAATGATACTTCTTTACGGTCTTTAGCTGTGAATCATCCGTTTTTGGTTTCTTTTAGATTAGTCAATCCTTACGCAATTAGTGCTCAAGGGGTTGATGTATTACTTTCAGTACTTAATTGTTTAGAAATATTTGAATTAAGATGGCGTAGAGCAGAAGTTGATCCAATTCATAAATTAACTCCAAAATTTTGTCCAAAATTAAGAGAAATAACTTTACATGGGGTTGATGTTGCAGATTTTGATGTTTGGTTTGATGAACAAGAAAATTTAGAAATCGACCTATGTGAAAATAAAACTTTAATTGAAGAAGGGCAATCATCAAGATTAATTTTTCAAAATTTGGAAATTCTTGATTTGGATTCCACAGAGTTTACTAATAATCATTTTAATATGTTGATTAAATATTATTTAAAAATTCGAAAGGTTAAACTGCGAACTAATGTTGTTTACTCTCAAATTAATGTTAATAATAGAACAATCTCGAAAAATGATTCTGGTTGGATCGATATTAATAAATAAATTATATTTATGTTTGCTTCACATTATTTATGTAATATTGATATATATGTACAAAAAATTTGAAAACATGCAATTTGTTTTACAAAAAAAAAAAATATTGTGCCAGTAAAACGTCATGTATCAATAATTTCTTACACTGTCCGGCAGGAATCGGACCCAAATTGTCGCAAATTGTCACGGATGATCTGTGGCTGAACTATTATATATTCTATTATATATTTATTACAATAACGATAATATAATTTCCAAGCTTCATTTATGATACATTATGATTACATTATAGTATCTAAAGTAGCACTAGTGATATCACGAAAAAAACAATAAAACACAATAAAATTTTCCTTATTTTACAGTATTCTATGACATATCAGACATCTATAGATACGTCGAATTTGGTTATGTAGTATCGTGCTATTTTATAATGCTAGAAAAAAAAAAGGGAACATCACACTCCGTTATCATTATTATAAGAGGATGGTGCAAGGGATAATATTCGATACTTTTTGCAGAGCATATGGAGTGCTCCGTATTAAAAGGTCCCATTTTTACATTTATCTCATTTTGAGATAATTGAGTTTAACCATTTGTTTTGATTTTCGGACTGATTCGGGATTAATTAAATTTCACGATTTTGATTGGTTAAAGAAGGCAGGTGACTATCGGATAATCTCGTGACGTGTTGGCTCTACGCAGCCTCATGTAATTTTTCTTTTTAAATTATCTTGATTTTTTATTATGCAAATCAACTTTTATTAATAATTGAAAAATATCAATTATGTCAAAATTTACATGAATTTAATAAAAACTCATTTTTCAAAAAATTGTAAAAATGGGCCCTTTTAATACGGAGCACTCCATATAATATAATTTTTTTTTACATTAAATACATTAAATACATTTTGGTCCCCTTGATATAATCCTTTTTATCTTCCGATGAAAATTACCCATATATTATAATCCTTTTAATCTTCCGACGAATTACCCATCTATTACAATTTGTTTTTTTTTAGTATTACAAAACTTTATTTTTATTTGGTCATTTTAATAAACAAAATCACAAGTAATAAAGCAAGGCTGGGAAAATTTCAAAGTTCTCTTCTGGACTATTTTCCCACATATTATTTGTAACTAATTACCATATGCGTGTTTGGTTACATAAAACGAAAACTTGTTGGTACTAGTTTCAAAAAAAAATTTACATTAAAAAAATCCCAAGATCTTTTCCGAAAACTTAATATATAAGTAATGTGACTAATCATATACGCGTTTATTCTCTTTTTTTCTTTTTTCTTTCATTTATAATAATATCTTTTTTATATATATATATATATATATATAAATATTCTGACCTAGGAGCTTCGAAATTATGTCTTCTTCTAGAGGTTTAAACTTTCTCCGGAGATTATATCTTTCGCCAGTGGTTTCTCCTTTCGCCAAGGATTTTGTCTTTCGAGGAGGTTTTTACCGTTCACCAAAAGTTTCGTCTTTCTCCAGAGGGTTTCACTTTTCGTCTCTTAACAACTTGAGGTTTGGTACTTCCCCATTTATGAAACTGGTTTCTTATAAAAACTATATTGCAGCACCGGCACCAACAGCTTATGAAGTTGATAAAGATTATTGGTCCTTAAAAACTACAATTGATGATATTCGTGCAAAATATGGTTTAAGAGGTGGCTCTAGAATTAAAGATCCAAATCTTGATCAAAATTCTGACCTGGATTTAGAAATTGATTTAACTGTTGCTGATATTAAAAAAATTGTAAAAATTCAACAATTATTGGAAAAGGCTGCACAAGATTTATCATTATTGGTTTCTGCTTCACCTCCTGAAATCTTTAGCGATCCTGATAGTATAAAAGATGATGATATTGCTGTTATGGCTAATGTTAAGAAAACTTTATGGTTAGTTGAGGATGATGATATGTCTGGTAATGCTGATAAAGCAATTAAAAGTTTCAAAGAAAATAGAGTTGCTGGTAATGTTGATGTTAATGCCTATACTTTGGAAGATGGTAAAGAAGAAAATCCTCCTGTTGGATTTCGACAAGATTTATATCAATAATCTTGTTGGTGAGCTTCATGATTATATTTTTAGTTAAATTTTATGCAGTGTTGGCCATTTTGGGTCATACCCAACTTTTACATGACCAAAATGGTTATCATTATAGTAAATTTTTTATAAAGTCATATAATAGGTCATATAACTTAGGGTTGGCATTTTTCGGAAAATTTTGCCTTCTCCAATCCCATTTGTTTTATTGTTTTTATCATTGAAAAATTTTGGATATTAAAACTTTACTAACTTATTGTAAAATATGTATTTTTTTTTTTTTTGAGTCTAATAATAAAATGCTTTATATGTCAGGAAAAAAAAAATTCTTCATTTGCACCGTTTCACGCAAAAAAATGTTCCATTTTGCCAACACCAGTCATAATCTGAGTGCCACCAAGTGAAAACCTGTCATCAACGTTTCAAATTTATTGCTCTACCGGGTTCAATCTATCTGGTTAGAAATTGTGTCTGGTAAATTATAAATTCGAAGCCCGATAACAGGTTTTCTCTCGGTGGAACTCATACTTAGTCATAAGTGGTCATAGGCCAATACTGTAAATTATATGCATATAACGTGCGTTATTAAATGTCCTTTGCAATTTTATTTGTTTAGAAAATTAGAGAATGAAGGAAGCATTATGTTATCATTAACGATTATTCAACATTGAATGATTGAATAATCAACGTCAGAATACATTTCATTCCATTTATTTCTTTTGTAAACTTGTAAATTTGTAGTGACATTATTTTTTTTTTTTTGATGACAATTTCAAGATGTTTATTGAAATGTATTTTTTTTTTGTAAATAACTTTGTGCAAATTTCATAAATAAATTTTGGCTTTTCATTTATATGCTTTATTTAGTTTATATATATATGCGATTTTGTTGTTAATAATAACAACCACATTTGACACAGTATATTATATTGAAAAAAAACTTAAAAATTTCAATATCTAAAAATGCACAAAAGCAACATATTCTGAATTCACCAATTGTTAATTGCTAATTGTTAAGCCATGCAGATCCCTCTTTCTCCTCAACAATACGACAATTATCGTCATCCTCAAATTTATATCTTTTAATATCTTGTACATTACTAACAAGTGTATCAAGTATGTGTTGGCTTTCACTAATTAGGATATCTTCATCTGTGTCACATGTGTCATCTTGAAAATTTTCAGGGTTGATCAATTTATTTTCAATAAATTTAAAAATCAATTCAATCACCGCATACGTTATATATTCGATAAGTTCGGATCCTAAAATAATATAAAATGATATTGTCGAAAACAGTGAAATCGAACAATATTATTATTGAATGGACTTACCTGATGAAAAAGAGTGACATCCAAATCTTGTGTCGATTATTTCTTCTCCTATCGGCAGATCTGACATAAGCCAATTGCGACAGTGCTAAAAATTTAAGATATTTAATTAATGATTTTTAAAAAGTCGCGAACCAATCCAAAAACAATTAAAATTTAATACTTCGCGTATCCAAACTTTCATACGATCTGTCTTTACAAAATCAATGGAATGGGCTGATACGGTAAACTCGATAGCTTTTACCCTCTCAGATAATTCATTAACTAAGGTCGAAATACATATATTCATTTTATGTACAAATAAAATAATCAAATAAAAAATAAAATAAATTGGGTTCACTTGACTCACAGTGGTTTTGCATAACATCAATGGCACAATGTCCTCCATAGCTATTGGCAATGATGAAAATCTTTTGTGCTGCAGATGGCCTATGTTGAATAAGGGATTTAGTGTGATTTAGTGTTCATAAATTATCAATGAAAAAGACAATTAAAAATCAAATTAAAACATACATTACGATATTCTCGAATACATAGTTAGTGTGAGCCTCCGGTGATTCACTTCCTAAATGTAATACCGATGAAAATAGTTACAATGATTTTTTTTCCTTTTTTTTTTTTTTTTACCGTAAATCTCGAAATAACAAACATTTGCGCGTTATTTCGAGTGGTGTTGACAATTTTCTGTTCCTGATTATTATTATTATTATTATTATATCAATCCACTGACATATCATTTGAGGTACGCGTTATTTCGTGAGTTATTTTGAAATCACTATGCTATTTTAAAAGATCCAATTTTCGGATAACACACATACTCATTATTTCGTGATTTTACGGTAATTGAGAACAACTAATAACTTACCTGGAATCGTGTCAAACGGTGCAGTAGTTTTTGGAAGAATAAGCTATATATAATGAATATGATTGATTCTATTTGAATATTTTAAGTTTAATAAAATGATCTAATTTTATATAATATAATACATACCACACCTTTTCCTTTATACCAAAATACCTCATTTGGATTCAACAATACGACAGAAAAACCCAAGTCTATAGCACGTTTTGCATAATTGATCATTGAGCCATCCTTTATTATGAATGATTTGAATAAAATAAATTAATAAAACATGAAAAAATTTAAAATTTAAAGTTTGAACTTTTGAACATACTATAATAGAAATGTCTATGAGAGCTCTTCGCGACCAGATACCGGCTCTATAATTTTAATTTGATTTAGACAAATTCAAACAAATATATTAAATAATAAATTGTGGAGTTGAATAATTTTTTACTTACGAATGAGCAGTTCCAGGAATGAATATAATCATTTTGTCATTGGTTTCATAATCTGGACTAAAAATTTTTTATTTTATTATTATTATTACAATAATTACTAATAACAATTATGTAATTCGATCCGCATACGTCAGAAAAATCTTGGTATGTATATCATCTTCGGTGGCGCCAAGAGGTAGTATCTTTTTTATAAAACCGAGTTCTTTTTGAAGTTTTTCTATGACCCAAGAGGCCAAAAGCTCTGTAAATTTATAAAGAGTTTAGATAAAACGAAATTTTGTAATAAATATATAAAAATTCAAATAGTAACTTACCCATTATAATATCATACAAACGCTCATTATAAGCCCTGTCTTTTACCTCAAATTTATAAATTTCGCCGTCTATGGAATTTAACGTTGAATAATTAAGAAAGAGTAACTTAATGCATTAACTCCACTTGTCTTGTCTTTACCTTCTATAGATACAAGTTGATTTTTTTCATTAATTTTATATCCAAGTGCCTCTAAATCACGAGGAATATCACAGGTAGCTTTCCTTGATTTTTTCTTTCTAAACATTTTTTATTAATTCAACGCGATAAAAGATGTTACAAGAACACCTTTTTTTATTCAGTTATTGTGACCTAAATAATCTATTTTTCGTGACTGATCATATGAAACTAAACAACTATGATTGGTCGAATAGACTAAATATGTGCTTGTATACATTCTAATAAATCAAACTAGGGCATCATCAACTCGTATACATTTTTTTTTTTAAGCCAATAGACAAAGCAAATCTTTTTTATATTATAAAGTATATACGTACAGTATCAGAATGTTCTATTTCAGTATAGAGTTAATATAGAAGAGTTAAAGTTTAAAAAATTATGTAATTTGATCTGTTCGTTAGCTAGTATTTTCTTAACTAAAATCTTGAATTAAAATTATACGAGATTAAAAATTACAATTTAGTCGGCGATGGATTGATCCATAGTGATGAGCCAAGCCGCAAGCTAAGCGGCTAAACCCGAATTCGATGTCGAGCAAAAATATACTTAATTTAACAACTAAAGGAAAATTCTATTTTGACCTGGGTCAAAAATATTTAACAAAAAATTGTAACATAATACTAACTTACAGTATATATATACAGATATATAGTAATTTAAATTTATTTTTCTATGTTGGGGCACGGAAACATGCCCTTAATGTGCCCGGGGCATGTCCTATATATATATATAAAATAAAAAAATAAAATAAAATTTGAAATATTCGCGCTACAATTGATAATTGCCGATACAGTAACTGTAGTTATGTCTAGAAGTGAATTAATATAAACGTATTAATAAAGTGTGTACAATAAGTACTAAATAACTTCGCTTAGATTTTTACTGTTACAATAATTTTTTACGTACGTAACAATCGACATGTAGTTGTATCACATGCCCAAAAGTAGATTGTCAACTCCAGGATAATAAGCTCAGAGTTCGAATTTTACTATTTATAAATAAGTTACCCGGGCAATTGATCTACACCAGCCAATCATACGAAAGTCTTCTATGAGGTTGTATCGGGTGCGGATTTCGAAATCACGCCCTTGAGCGTTATTTCGCGTAATTCAATTTTACGCGTTTGAAAAAAAATCACTATTATATAAGAATTTTTTTCATGCAAAATTTAACCTTAACTATCCCCTTATTAAAGTACAGTATTTTCTTTTATTAATATCGTTGATATTTGTTCGTTGATTTCTTTATTCATATTTACTAAATCTTTTTTGCTTTTTTTACCTGAAGGTCACGTAAAATTAGCTTGTGATAAATTAAATACTGTAAGTATATTATTAGTATTTTATTGTTTTGAAATTTGAGTTTGAAAAAAATAAATTAAAACGCTGTATATTTTTTAGGGTTCCGATTGATGCTCTTGCCTGTACCTGGCGGAACCTTGGTCTAGTTTCGGTTATGAAATGGAAAGAGGTGGGATATTAAAAACTAGATTAGAAAGGCATCGGGCTTCTTTTTCGGGTTCATAGTATTTAAAAAAATTTGCAAGTTTGTTTTCCTGCTTGAAGTCTACTGGTTTTGAAAGTAAATCAGTTATGCATTTTCTTCTTGCAGCTTGCAAAGAATTGAAAATTATGTTCAAGAAAAGAAGCCTATTTCTACTTAACCATAATCCTTCTATTTATTAATATACTAGACGGGTTGGCAACGGTCTGTTATGGTCTCCGAAGAAGAAGCCTACGTGCTAAATACATTTTGGACCCATTAGCCAACCACGATACTAGTCTTAACGATAATCCACCGAACTCTAGGTCAAGATTGAGTTTTTTTTTACGTCCACGGGATACAGCTTCGGGCTGTTATAAACCTAGTCAAAGGATACACCTCTACGCGGTGACTAGGACAAGTAGAAGATATTATTATCTTCGAAACTAAGTATCTTTTTATAGTTTTTTTTTATTTTATATATATTGTATAGAATTATATCTTGTATATAGAGTTATAAACATTTGTAATTAAATTATTTTCGATTAAATAAAAATTAATAAAAATCTTTCATGTATTTAAACCGAGTATATTTATAATGATGTAAAGTTTTATTTAAATAATTAATAAAATAAAATAAAAATTTTTTTGTAAGATATAAGTAAATAATTAATAAAAATGAAAAATAATTACTAATATCGTTTGAATAAGTTCGAACAATATATAGTTTTTAGATATGATGCAGCTAATAATATATACCGTATATACCGTATTGTCGCGAAATAACGCGTAGGAGGTATAATTTCAATATTTAGCCCAAATTAAGTTTAATTCGGGCCATTGTTCCAAATAACGCCCGTAATTATTATATTTGACTGAAGTTTCACATGACGGATAATAAACATTATTCGAATAAATTTGCTTACTCGAATAAGATTTGGTTATTCATTTGATAATTGTTTATTCGAACGCGAATATTATTCGAATACAAAGCTCTATCCATGTTAATACATTCTATTATGAAAAATTGAATCATTATATCATTTCAAATCGGTTATTCAGCATCATATCGGAGTAACCAATAGTTTCTTGGAGAGAAATTAATAAAAAAATTTATATAATTATTATAAGAATATCACATCCAATATACGAAATTTACAGTCAAAATGTTTATTGTAAATTCTATTTACATTGTCAAAGATTATCAAGTTTGTTGATGAAATAAATAACTATTGAGTTCTTTGTGTTTCTTTGTTAATAGTCAAAGTCGTACATATGATGAATGATTAACCAAATAATTTATGTCATTAAAATCAAATTTTCCATCTATAAAATCTATCATATGTTTCCACCAATACGCCTGGCCAACCTTTGTGCCTTTGATAAATCAGAATAGTACATAAATGCAATGAATGCACTAACAAACTATAAACTAAAAATGTAAATGATAAATTATTAGTCTAATACGTATATACGTGAATCATCAATCACATCTCAAAGTATTCAAACATGGAATTCAAAGTATTTTACCATTTCAGGTCTTTTAACTCGTCGACAAGGTCGATAGTCAGGTAAATTACTACCATTTTTTGGCGTACCATTCCATTTGCATTTAATCTCCTCTCTGTTTCCGTATTGTTTACAATAATCAAGAGCTGCCTGTTAATGATAACAAATAAAAATAGTTGTGTGAATCTTACTGAATTGTTAATTAAATATTAATAATATCTTTACCGAGTCTAATTTATCACAAGGTTCGCATCCACCAACGAGTTCACAGGTACATTCTCCTGTCGCCACACAATCATAATTTTTAGGGGCAGAAAGATTTTGCTCTTATATTTGTGATTCCGTTAACTTCGAATGTGGTGATACTTGTTGGTCGTCACGAGAATTAATGTTATTCCCAGATCTGAAGTATGAGGCTTTAGGAGTCAAACCCGTTTTTTTTTTATTTTGAATCAAAATGGATCGAATAGATATATGTAAAGGATTGCTTACCACAAAAACATTATTATTTAATTTTTTCATGATAGAAACATTCAATTGTCAGGTTTGAATCGTTCTTAGTTACAATTGAATAACAGCATAATTCATAAGTGACGTACGTACTGTACGTACGTATGCTATGTTGATTAAACCGTGGAGGGTTGGGGGCACGGGTAAAAAAATCGGCATGCCATGATAGTTATGAGGTATGCCCTATGGGCATGCCCGAATAAATCACATGACGACAAATTAACCAATCAAAATCGTTTATAATTAAAGCTTAAAACCTATAGCCGACCAATTACAATCAAATATTTCACATGATTTACTATATAGACATTCATTGAAGATCATTAAATACGTCGTTTCCAATCTCAGCTTTCGCCTCATTTTATTAAGTGGATACTTTTTAAGATACGCCCGAATTTGGCATAATTGTCATATAACTTTTTTGACATACGCAATACTATTTAATGTATACAAGTGCAATTTGGGCTTTTATTATTGAGGTACTTCGTTATTTTTGTAAAGCGCGTGTTATTTTGGAATATGGGCTTTTGAATCAAATAATTAATATTAAAAAATCGGATTAAAATGAAATCAGACTAAAATGAAATATGTATAGTATAAAAAAAATTTACAACCCACTGAAAAGATTAAACAAGTATATGTAGGTTTTAGAGGATTAAATAAAACCAACATCATTTTAATCCGATTTCATTATGATCCGCAAAATTATTATTAGCTTTTCAAACTTTATTATCAATTGAAAATTCGATCAATATTTGCAGTAAGTCAAAATTTTTTAAAATTAATATGTATATTTTGTAAACTAACAATGTTAATGACTTATTTTTATATCTATATAATACATTTTTTTATATTTTGTATTTATAAGGTATAGAAATGTGAACTGTTATTCATCGGATACAAATTTAATAATAAATCCACTAGATATCCATTGGATTTACGTCTAAATTTAATATCTGATTAATAACGGTTTACATTTTTAATAGAACGAAAATGAATTTATAAAGGTCTTTAGTTCAAATAGGTAAAAAAGAGCTTCAGATATTCGGGTGATCTCATAGATTTAGTTAATTGACAAGTATGGTATATAGACATCACGAGAATCAAGAGTTATATGAGCAATAAGCATTTAAAAGTTTTTATTTTAATGTGCATAAAATAAATACATACTGGATTCTTAGTTTAAATTTTGATCGTGTTCTATAGATGTGCACAAATTTTAAAATTCTAATCATACTTGGGATCTTGTCCGTGCTTGTTATCAATTGCAAGAGTAAATATCTGAAAGATTTTTTTTTGTTTAATATAAGAATAAAGAATAAAAAATAAAAAATTGCTATTGTAGAGTATTTGATTTTTGACCAATAGAATTGACCGACTATGTCATGTAACTTGGCATGCCTTTTGCTTTTTTTTGGCATGCGGCATGCCCTCCGGAAACTAAACAACTCTGATTGGTCGAACGGGCTAACAGCCTGTATACATTCTAATAATCAACTAGGGAATGTGTCCATTTTTTATATTAAAAGTATATCACATACAGCACCAGAAATGAGTAGAGTTTAATCTAGAGCTAAAGTTTAAAAAATTATGTAATTTGATGTGTTCGTTAGCTAGTGTTTTAGCATAACTATCTTCTGTTCGTGATATATTTCATTATACGAGATTTAAGAATTTGGTTAGTGATAAAATGCTTGAGCCAAACGGCTAAGCCTGAATTCGATGTCGAATTTCTTGATAATGTCAAGCAAGTTTTTAAAATATAAACTAATATAATTCGTCAAAATGACCTCCTAGAATTTAGGATTATTCAACATGAATTAACATACCAACCGTTTGACACGGGTGATCCGGTTTACTATAACCCGGTTCGGAACTCTAGCCTAATAAGCTCAGAGTTCGAATTTTACTATTTATAAATAAGTTACACGGGCAATTGATCTACACCAGCCAATCATAAGAAAGTCTTCTATGAGGTTGTATCGGGTGCGCGTTAATTCAATGCTATTTTAAGGGGCCCCGGATTTCGAAATCACGCCCCTGAGCGTTATTTCGCGTAATTCAATTTTACGCGTTTTAAAAAAAAAATCACTATTATATAAGAATTTTTTTCATGCAAAATTTAACCTTAACAATCTTAACAATCCCCTTATTAAAGTACGTATTTTCTTTTTATTAATATCGTTGATATTGTTCGTTGATTTCTTTATTCATATTTACTAAATCTTTTTTGCTTTTTTTACCTGAAGGTCACGTAAAATTAGCTTGTGATAAATTAAATACTGTAAGTATATTATTAGTATTTTATTGTTTTGAAATTTGAGTTTGAAAAAAAATAAATTAAAACGCTGTATATTTTTTAGGGTTCCGATTGATGCTCTTGCCTGTACCTGGCGGAACCTTGGTCTAGTTTCGGTTATGAAATGGAAAGAGGTGGGATATTACAGTAAAAACTAGATTAGAAAGGCATCGGGCTTCTTTTTCGGGTTCATAGTATTTAAAAAAATTTGCAAGTTTGAGTTTTCCTGCTTGAAGTCTACTGGTTTTGAAAGTAAATCAGTTATGCATTTTCTTCTTGCAGCTTGCAAAGAATTGAAAATTATGTTCAAGAAAAGAAGCCTATTTCTACTTAACCATAATCCTTCTATTTATTAATATACTAGACGGGTTGGCAACGGTCTGTTATGGTCTCCGAAGAAGAAGCCTACATGCTAAACTACATTTTGGACCCATTAGCCAACCACGATACTAGTCTTAACGATAATCCACCGAACTCTAGGTCAAGATTGAGTTTTTTTTTTACGTCCACGGGATACAGCTTCGGGCTGTTATAAACCTAGTCAAAGGATACACCTCTACGCGGTGACTAGGACAAGTAGAAGATATTATTATCTTCGAAACTAAGTATCTTTTTATAGTTTTTTTTTTATTTTATATATATTGTATAGAATTATATCTTGTATATAGAGTTATAAACATTTGTAATTAAATTATTTTCGATTAAATAAAAATTTATTAAAAAATTTTCATGTACTTAAAATCGAGTATATTTATAATGATGTAAAGTGTTATTTAAATAATTAATAAAATAAAAAAAAACAACATTTTTTGTAAAATATAAGTAAATAATCAATACCGTAAAAATAAAAAATAAATACTAATATCGTTTGAATAAGTTCGAATAATAAATAGTTTTTAGATATGAAGCAGCTAATAATACAGTATATACCGTATTGTCGCGAAATAACGCGTAGGAGGTATAATTTCAAAATTTAGCACAAATTAAGTTTAATTCGGGCAGCATAACTAAATCTTCTGTTCATGATATATTTCATTATACGAGATTTAAGAATTATAGTTTAATGATCGGAACGTACTGAGATGGTTAGTGATGCAAATGCTTGAGCCAAGCCGGCTAAGCCTGAATTCAATGTCGAATTTCTTGATAATGTCAAGCAAGTTTTTAAAATTTAAACTAATATAACTTAACAGTTAAATATATTTAACTAAATTGGAAAGGGAAAGGGAAATTCTATTTTGAACCAGGTCAAAATGACCCTCCTAAAATTTAGGATTACCGCAGGCTGGGATTTTAGGGTTAGTGTTTGCCAAAATTATATTGATGCCATGATTTTTATACTAAAACCCAGTCGGCATTAACATAATTCTGACCCGCACTAACCCTAGAGTGGGTCATTTTGACCCTGGTTAAAATTAAATTTCCCAAATTTATATATATAGATATATATCTGATAGAATTATAAACATTTGTAAATATAAATTATTTTCGATTGAATAAATTCATGTATTTAAAATCAAGTAAATAATTAATAAAATAAAAAAATATATATATTTTTTGCAAAATATTAAGTAAATAATTAATAAAATCATTTGAATAAGTTCGAATAATAAATAGTTTTTAGATAGCTAATAATATATACCGTATTGTCGCGAAATAACGCGTAGGAGGTATAATTTCAATATTTAGCCCAAATTAAGTTTAATTCGGGCCATTGTTCCAAATAACGCCCGTAATTATTATATTTGACTGAAGTTTCACATGACAGATAATAAAAATTATTCGAATAAATTTGCTTATTCGTATGGTGCATGTAACCTAGAACCGGAGTCACGTGACCCAGGCGGCCAATAAAGCATCACATCATTAATCCCGAATATTCCCGGGCTGAAATTCATCGAACGCTAAAGACGAGCACGTATATTCCGAAATTTTCCGATAAATTTTATTACTATGTAACGCGATAACGATCGATTAGTGTTTTGTGTTGTTTGTGCCCCCCAGTTTTAGCATATAAAAACCGGTATGAAATGATGAAATGCAATGTAAAAGTCTATGATTATCTGCGTAGGGCGATATGTGGGAAATAAAGGTAAAAAGGTAATGCGATCTGCAATGTAAAAGTCTATTGAATAGAATATTCTATCGACAGAATGATGATGATGATGATGTAATCCGCACATGAAATTTAATAAATAAAAGGTTAGCGTTAGATGAGATTGAACTTCCATTTTTTGAATTCTTTTCTTGAAATAACATTTTTTGAATTCTTTTCTTGAAATAATCTTGTCTAATAATAACATCGTTGTGACTGTGGAAGAAAGTAGAGGTGAAAGTAAAGGATGAAGGTAAAAGGTGAAGGAAGGTAAAAGGTGAAGGTAGAAGGTGAAGATAGAGAGTGAAGGTAGAGGGTGTATGTTGTTAGGAGTTGGAATAAAAAGAGTCAAGGATCAAAGCGGGTATGAATACAACAAGCCTTTAACTAGATACAAAGTGCACCGCCATTTCTAACTTCAATTCAATGAGTTAACTTAATTGGAAATATTTTTATGTTCGCATTATTAAATGCGATGCGATATCGATTATGCAGTGATGATGTAAGGTCAGAAATAATCAATAATATATAACGATAACGATAACCCACGCTCAGTTTCAAGAGATTTATCGTAAAGTTGAAAAGTTGAAGAACACGAAGTTACATAATTGAAGGTGACGGAGTGGACTGAAGAGTAAATAAAATTTTGCGAACACTTACATTCCTTTGAAGATATTATTGGACTGGACAGGTCATTTTTTAGCCTCGATAGAAAACCAATAGAATATTAAAAATAAAAAATAAAAAAAAAAAATAAAAAAAAATAAAAAAATAAAAAATAAAAAAAAATAAAATAAAAAATAAATAAAAAATAAAAAAATAAAAAATAAACTAAGAACGTTTGGTATCTGATAATTAATAGAACGACCCATACCTCAAATTACAGTATTCAATCTCGGTTAAAAAATCTTGGTTTGGACAATAAATTTTACTTCAATTCACTCATCTTATCATAGCCACCATTATGGCACGTCCAAACAAAAGAAAGAAGCAACTTAAAGCTGCTAGAGCCAAGAAGCGTACAAAGAAATTGTATGCATTTGAACCAAATAACATGTCAGATTATGAAAATCTTGATGACCATATTTGGTCAGATCATGAAATTGATGAAAGAGCTTCTGATTACTTTGCTGTTTTATTAACGGCTAGTAAAAATAAAAATATCTGGAAACCTTCGGGTAGGCCTTCAACTTACATTGGAGGTTCCAAAAGAACTCAAAGACGTAAAAAAGCGGAGCTAAGGAAGGCTGCACAAAATACCCGGTCAATCACTACTTACTTAGCTCCTGCCTTAACGACTTCTACTTTCGAATCATCTACGGAATCAATAGAGATGGAATCAATCGAGGTGGAATCAATAGAGGTGGAATCAGCAGAAATGGAATTGATAGAAGTGGAATCAACAGCAGATTTATCTGCAGAAATTGATCTTGATGAGAGAACGAAAATGAGGTTGGCAATTGAGGAGTTGGAGAGGACATTAAAAAAGGATGACAATCAAATGGATAAAGGTGTAAGGGTTCGTCTGCAAGCGTCATTGCAATATTTACGATTAAGGTACCAGGGTCAGACTAGAATAAGTGCAAGCACGACGATTGCCAGTTCATTGGGATGGGGAGATTATAAAGCACGATGTATTGGCGCATGGGCTCAAAATTGGATAAAATGGCGAAAACTTCCAAAAGAGAACCGTGGTAAATTCACAAAGGTATCAAGCCTTCTTGATGATGAGAGAATATCCATGAAGGTATACATGTTTTTACAACGATTTTGTGCATGTGTTAATTTCTTGTAATTTACATTAATCACACTTTGAACAGATAATGTCATATCTCAGAAGTCATAAGTTTAGTGTGAATCCTAAAATTCTGAAAAATTACGTAGAGAATGAAGTATTTCCGTCCTTAGGTATTGAAAGAAAGAAAACTATATGTGAGAAAACGGCATGGAGATGGCTTAAAAAACTGGGCTGGCATTGTAAAGAATGGAAAAAAGATATATATGTAGACGGACATGAACGAGAGGATGTGGTGCAATATAGACAAACAATTTTTTTGCCGATGATGAAGGAATTGGAGCCCGTTCTTGTTGAATATGATGACAAAGATCTCTCTAAGTTAGTAGAGAAGGATATTTCTCCTGAACAAAAGCGACATTGTGTAATAACACATGATGAGACGACATTAAATGCGAATGATGATAAAAAAACAGGATGGGGGCCCGAAGGTTGTTCATATTTTTATATAATTTGTGATTTATTTTGCAAACTAACCTTTCACTATTTTAACTATTAATAGGTGAACACAAAATACGTCCAAAAGGGCAGGGCAGGGGCATCCATGTTAGTGAATTTTTGTGTGAACCACTAGGTCGAGTTCATTTAACTGAAGAACAACATGCAGCCCATCCCGAAATCCCAAAACGTTATGTTACAGAGCTGTTAGAAATTGGAGCAAACTACGAAGGTTATTGGAAAGTTGAATTGCTAGCTAAACAACTTGAGCGGGCAATTGACATTTTAGAAATTGCACTTCCGGATACGATTTTTGTTTTTGGATTCGATAACAGCACCAATCATGGAGCCTTTGCCGAGGATGCCCTAATAGCGAGGAGGATGAATGTTGGCTATGGTGGTAAACAACCAATAATGCGTCCTGGTCGATTTTCTGACGGTACATCCCAAGAGATGGTCTTTCCGCTAAATCATCCAGACCAAAAAAAAAGAGGAAAACAAAAAGGAATCGAGGCAGTAATGACAGAAAGAGGAATATGGGATAAACGATTAAGAGGTAAATGTGTTAAATGCTCAAAGGATGAAGAGAAAATTTGTTGCAATATGAAAATATTGGCTAGACAGCCAGACTTTATGGAACAGAAAAGCATTCTTGAAGAAATTGTGCTCAAACGAGGTCATAAAATTTTTTTTTATCCTAAGTTTCATCCGGAATTGAACTTTATTGAATATTATTGGGGTGCGGTAAAGAGATATGCAAGAAGCCACTGTGATTATACTTTCCGAGGATTAAGAAAAACTGTACCAGAGGCCCTTGGTTCCGTGGATATTATAACTATTAGAAAGTTTGCAAGGAAAGCGTGGAGATATATGGACGCCTATAGGAAAGGATTAACACCTTCTGCTGCCGAATTTGCAGTAAAAAAATATAAATCTCATCGAAGAATTCCTGAAAATATTGAATTGTAATGACTGCATAATAATAAATAAATTACAGTCGTAATATGCATTTTAAAAATCTTATATTTATGTTTCCCATTATTATTTTTTTTTTTAAATTTGATTTTATAAATTCAATCAATTATTAATTGGGTTTAAAATTTGACGCGTGAAACGATTAAGCATCTTTGCGCCCATTACCTTGTTCGGTTTATATTTATTTGAATAAAGAAATTATTAACTGAACTAATAAATTTATCAATTCAATCGCATAAATTTTGGGTTATGAGCTTAAGATATATGGAATGACTCAAAATACAGTAAGTTTTAAAAAAAAAAACTTTCAAAATCTTATTTGGCGGTCTAAACTAAAGACGTCAACTGATCAAAATCTTTTAACGGATATGAATTTGATAATAAACTTACAGTAAACTGTTGTTTTGGATTGCAAACTGAATTCGTTCTATGGATTTGCTAATTTAGTCGGATATTCTGCCTCATAAAATGGCTTGTTGCTTTAAATCTTTATCATAATAAGTAGAATTTCGGTTGTGCGCATTTCGCCAACAATCCCTTCACCGATAGCTTAGTTCACCGACAGTTAATTTACAGACAAGATTATTTTTTACCAACAATTAATTCACTAAGTTCATTTTACCGACAGTTTATTTTCACCGACAGCTCATTCACAGACAACGTAATTCTGGTCATTTTCGTTAGAATTAGAGTGAAGGTTAGTGTAATTTTTAAAAGAAATTTGTCGATGAAATGAGTTGCCGGTGAAGTAAACTAACCTTGTCTAAATTAACTGTCGATGAACTAAGCTTCGGTAAAACGTATCCATTAAATCATGAAAGATAAACAGTAAACAATTACCATTTATCTCAAAACATTTTGACTTTATGCTCTAAAAAAATTAGCACTTACACTAGTAAAATTTAAAAAATTCGCCATGTTGAATGGCATGATTCGAATGCCACTTGAGTGGCATTCGAATCGTGCCATTCAACATGGTGATTTTTTTAAATTTTACCGGTGTTGAAGAATATAAATCAGGTAGATAATCTGCTTGTGACGGCAGCCCATTTATTTAAAATAGCCATATTTAAAATACTCGTGAAATTTCTGAACAGGCTTTTGTTGATTCTTATGGGGAATGAAAGTTTGTTTTAGATACTGACCTTCCTAATCATTGAATTAGCTTCACTGAGTTATATTAATGCAATTCCCGGACTTTTTAAATAAAAACTTTGCAGTAATCTAAATCAGAGTTTTCTGAGAGACTTGTTTAAATCGAAATTTACACAGTAAATTATTAACCTACCTGCGTCTTATCAAGTAGCCTAGATAATATATTTTTATATAGGTCTAAAACAAAGCTTATTTATATATTTGCATTTAAGCAAATGGAGTAGCGCATGATTTAACATAAAAAAAAAAAATAAGCTATCAAAGAAATATTAAAATTTGTTATATAAAGGGTTAATAAAAATGAAGACATAGAAAGAAAGCTTTACCTTAATGACATTGGCGTTTTAGGGGTAATAAATTTACAGAACCGTTTATGCATACATAAATAGAATACGGCTTTAATCTAGACAATTGTGCAAGGTAAACAGAAACTCAAATCGTGTAATGTGCATTAAATATATAGCGGCCAAATTTGGAATTTATATTGAAATATGACATCTTTAGCTGTAAATAAATTCGGATCTAGTATGTTTATGTAAAAAATCTTTTTGTAATAATATAGTACTAATTCTCTAATACCAATTTACAAAAAGATTTTTTTAAATATATATATAAATTTGTTGGTTATAAACAAATTTAAAATATATATATATATAAGTCACGTGACTCCGGTTCTAGGTTACATGCACCATATAAGATTTGGTTATTCATTTGATAATTGTTTATTCGAACGCGAATATTATTCGAATACAAAGCTATCTCCATGTTAATACATTCTATTGTAAAAATTGAATCATTATATCATTTCAAATCGGTTATTCAGCATAATATCGAAGTAACCAATAGTTTCTTGGAGAGAAATTATTAAAAAAATTTACCAATATATGAAATTTACAGTCAAAATGTTTATTGTAAATTCTATTTACATTGTTAAAGATCATCAAGTTTGTTGATGAAATAAATAACTATTGAGTTCTTTGGAAAATAATTTTGTAATTTCACTAGAACTTTGATTTATCTCATGTCAATTTTCGGTTCTCATTTGTTCTTTGTTAATAGTCAAAGTTGCATATAATGAATGATTAATTGTGGGCATGGGCGTCCAAATAATTTGTGATTAAAGTCAAAAATTCCATCTATAAAATCTATATGGTACCACCAATACGCCTGTCTAACGTTCTATATCCACCTGCAATCAGAATAACACAAGATATAAATGCAATGAAACTATAAATTAAAAATGTAAATGATAAATTATTAATCTAATAGTATATGCATGAATCTAAACCCGGAATTTGCCCTTTCAAGTCTTTTAACTTGTCGACAAGGTCGATAGTCAGTAAATTACTAGCATTTTTTGGCGTACCATTCCATTTGCATTTAAAGAGCTGCCTGTTAATGATAACCAAAAAATAGATAAATAAATAAATAAAAATAATTGTGTGAATCTTACTGAATTGTTAATCAAATATTAATAAATATCTTTACCGAGTCTAATTTATTACAAGGCTCGCTTTCTCCAACGAGTTATCAGGTACATTCTCCTGTCACCACACAATCATAATTTTTTAGGGGCAGAAAAATTTTGCTCTTATATTGGTGATTCCGTTAACTTCGAATGTGGTGATACTTATTGGTCGTCACGAAAATTAATTTACTCTTTACTCCCTGACACTATGTCCACCATCAAGATCTGAAGTATAAGGCTTTAGGAGTCAAAAACTTTCTGAATCAAAATGGAACGAATAGATATATGTAAAGGATTGCTTACCACAAAAAACATTATTAAAACTTTTTCATGATAGAAACATTCAATTGCCAGGTTTGAATCGTTCTTAGTTACAGTTTTTCGTATCCATTTATACAATCCCTTAACTGTTAAATTATTCATAAGTGACGTACTACGTGATTAAATAGGCAGATCATATGAAACTAAACAACTCTGATTGGTCGAATGGGCTAACATGTGCCTGTATAAGGGAATTTTTTTTTTAAGCCAAATAGACAAAACAAATCTTTTTTATATTAAAGTATATACGTACAGTATCAGAAATGTTCTATTTCAGTATAGAGTTAATCTAGAAGAGCTAAAGTTTAAAAAATTATGTAATTTGATCTGTTCGTTAGCTAGTATTTTCTTAACTAAAATCTTGAATCAAAATTATACGAGATTAAGAATTACAATTTAATGATCGGAGAGTACGGATCCATAGTGATGAGCCAAGCCGCAAGCTAAACGGCTAAACCTGAATTCAATGTCGAGCAAGATTTTAAAAATTAAAATTATTAATATAACTTAAAATAACAACTAAAGGAAATTCTATTTTGACCTGGGTCAAAAATATTTAACAAAAAATTGTAACATAATACTAACTTACAGTATATATAACAGATATATAGTAATTTAAATTTATTTTTCTATGTTTGGGCACGGAAACATGCCCTTAATGTGCCCGGGGCATGTCCTATATATATATAAAATAAAATAAAATTTGAAATATTCGCACTACAATTGATAATTGCCGATACAGTAACTGTAGTTACGTCTAGAAGTGAATTAATATAAACGTATTAATAAAGTGTGTACAATAAGTACTAAATAACTTCGTTTAGATTTTTACTATTACAATTTTTTACTATCATACGATACGTACGTAACAATCGACAATGTAGTTGTATCACATGAATAGCTATTAATAACCACATGAAGGCATGCCCAAAAGTAGATTGCCAACTCGGATAATACTGTAATAAGCTCAGAGTTCATAAATAAGTTCCCGGGCAATTGATCTACACCAGCCAATCATACGAAAGTCTTCTATGAGGTTTGTATCGGGTGCGCGTTAATTCAATGCTATTTTAAGGGGTCCCGGATTTCGAAATCACGCCCCTGAGCGTTATTTCGCGTAATTCAATTTTCGCGTTTGAAAAAAAAAATCACTATTATATAAGAATTTTTTTCATGCAAAATTTAACCTTAACTATCCCCTTATTAAAGTACAGTATTTTCTTTTTATTAATATCGTTGATATTGTTCGTTGATTTCTTTATTCATATTTACTAAATCTTTTTTGCTTTTTTTACCTGAAGGTCACGTAAAATTAGCTTGTGATATATTAAATACTGTAAGTATATTATTAGTATTTTATTGTTTTGAAATTTGAGTTTGAAAAAAATAAATTAAAACGCTGTATATTTTTTAGGGTTCCGATTGATGCTCTTGCCTGTACCTGGCGGAACCTTGGTCTAGTTTCGGTTATGAAATGGAAAGAGGTGGGATATTAAAAACTAGATTAGAAAGGCATCGGGCTTCTTTTTCGGGCTCATAGTATTTAAAAAAATTTGCAAGTTTGAGTTTTCCTGCTTGAAGTCTACTGGTTTTGAAAGTAAATCAGTTATGCATTTTCTTCTTGCAGCTTGCAAAGAATTGAAAATTATGTTCAAGAAAAGAAGCCTATTTCTACTTAACCATAATCCTTCTATTTATTAATATACTAGACGGGTTGGCAACGGTCTGTTATGGTCTCCGAAGAAGAAGCCTAC
>QKWP01000340.1:3045-24162 GCA_003550325.1 Gigaspora rosea | reverse complement strand
TTTGTGCCTTCGATAAATCAGAATAGTACAAGATATAAATGCAATGAATGCACTAACAAACTATAAATTAAAAATGTAAATGATAAATTATTAGTCTAATACGTATATGCGTGAATCATAAATCACATCTCAAAGTATTCAAACCTGGAATTCAAAGTATTTTACCCTTTCAAGTCTTTTAACTCGTCGACAAGGTCGATAGTCAGGTAAATTACTGCCATTTTTTGGCGTACCATTCCATTTGCATTTAATCTCCTCTCTGTTTCCATATTGTTTACAATAATCAAGAGCTGCCTGTTAATGATAACCAAAAAATAGATAAATAAATAAATAAAAATAATTGTGTGAATCTTACTGAATTGTTAATCAAATGTTAATAAATATCTTTACCGAGTCTAATTTATCACAAGGTTCGCATTATCCAACGAGTTCACAGGTACATTCTCCGCAATCATATACATTATTTTTAGGGGCAGAAAGATTTTGCTCCTGTATTGGTGATTCCGTTAATTTCGAATGTGGTGATACTTGTTGGTCGTCACGAGAATTAATGTTGTTATGTCCACCATCAAGATCTGAAGTATGAGGCTTTAGGAACCAAAAACGGTTTTTTTTTTGTTTTGAATCAAAATGGAACGAATATTAAAACTAAAATTTTTTTTCACGATTAGTTACAAATAATCTGTAACCAATCACGTTAAGGGATATTCATGATTTTTGCATTGTATATATAATAAAAAATGGATACGAAAACTGTAAGGTGATTAGTAAAAACTAGAGGTAGCTTGAATACCTTAAAGTGTGGGCATCAAAAATAAGGTTCTTTTTTGATTATTGAAAATAGAATTAACTAAATAAATATTATATATGGTTTAACAATGCGTTAATAAAAAAAAATATGGGTTACCTGGATTTGCGTGACATGTCCTCTGAATTTCAGACTTGGTGATTTTGATTGGTTTATCTCTAACTAAAAGTCACGTGCACGATCATTTTTAGTGGGCAATAAAGTGACTTTAGTATGTGTAAAGCATGACAGAAGTTCTATTTATGCATTAGTGTTACACAAAAATTTTATATATTAAAAACATATAAGCGGGGGTTACATCATATAACCGCACCAGGGGTCTAGACACTTTTGCAGTAACGTGACGTGGCGCATGAGAATTAACCAATCGGAGAACGT
Source organism: Gigaspora rosea (assembly GCA_003550325.1). Taxonomy (NCBI): domain Eukaryota; kingdom Fungi; phylum Glomeromycota; class Glomeromycetes; order Diversisporales; family Gigasporaceae; genus Gigaspora; species Gigaspora rosea. The sequence continues at coordinate 22,976 of QKWP01000340.1, read as the reverse complement.
AAATTTTGATCGTCCCGGATCAGTCCGACATCAAAACAAAACACGTGTACAAGAAGAAAAAAAGAGAAAAGAGCGAAAATACTCGAAAACTAGTGTTTAAATCGGCCTTAAAAACCACATAAAAATGTCCGGAACGCGATTTTACATATATATAGGGACCTTCTAAGGCTATATACACGAACCCTAACCCTAACCTTAACAATAAAGCCAAAAAGTTAATCCGAAGACGCCACACCACGTGATGGTCACGTTACTGCAAAAGTGTCTAGACTCCTGGTGGGGTCACATCATATGACTGCACAAAAAAAAATCATCCATTTTCTTTGAAATTTTACCAAGTTATTCTTTAGTCGCAACGAAAGTTATTTGTAAAAATCCATCTTACCGATCTCACGATCTACATAACATCTATAAGACATGAATACAAGCACATAAATGTATGTATAAACTTATAAATGAACGTATGAACGTATAGTATTTATTAGTTAACAAGTAATATGTATTTTTTTTTTAATTTCTTTTGTGCTTACACAAAGCTCTTACTTTATAAAATATATTTAGGTTATTCGTATTGATTATTAAGAACTGTGCTAGATAGTTTATTATAGTTTCTTATGTTAATAGTTTATAGATATAAATAATATCGTAGAAATAAGCGCAAGGGTAAAATTATGATAATTGTGAGGTTTATTTTAATAAAATTATGTTAGATATTCTTGTTGAAAGAAAAATAAATAAAATATGAGACAAACGATAATGTTTTTGATTATTATAAGTAAATTTATACGTGTATATTAACTATATAAATCTCAAGGTTAGAAGTAGATATTAGCATATTAGAAATATATTTTAATATAGATACGGTACAAAGCAGAGATATTACATTAAATTTTTAAATATATCGTATTATTATCGTTATCATTATCTGATATTGTATCGCGATATTTATTAAATTGATTATAGTATTAAGATATTAGCCAATCATGTTTAATGAAAATCATCTGACATAACAACCAATAAAAAAGAACTTCTGTCATGCTTATGTGTAATAAATTTCGTTTTTTTTTTGCTCAATAATTTCAATAATTAAATATGTATCACCCACCACGCGGCGGTGTTAGAGGCGGACGGGTAAGTTTGTACGTTTCTGATCGCTTGAAACTTGGCAGCGTTTAATTAATAATTTTTATTATTTTACTAATAGGATCAATTTAACTGTAAGATCAATTTACCAATATATTTTATTCTCTGACGTATTCTTAACATACGGACAAATTTGTTAACTGATTTACTTCTGGCTCAATTTTGACCAGAGGTAGATCAATTATGAATGAAATTTAGCTCATAACTAATTATATTATTAAATTATAGGGGAGTAAGTTATAATGTAACTTGTCGAGTTTTTAAGCGCATTATATTTCTGGAAAAATGTGAAGCCAAGATTTTTTTGTTTTTTTATAATTATTCAGGGATGTTAAAACTGACAAGCATAGAGAAAACTATTTAGGGCATTCGCTTTTTGCGCCAGTAGGAAGGTAAAAATATTATTTGAATCAATTCAATCTTTACGAATTTAATGTGTGTTTACTGTTTTTTTTAATTCTTATCATTTAGGTGGCAAAAAGGTAACCATTCGTAAATTCAATCCAAATTTTATATTAAGATGTGAATTAATGTTTATTATTTTTAGGCAAGGATCTCACTTGGTATTCTAAGGATGGAAAGAATGAACAAGCATATAATGATGAAATAAAAGCAATTAAAGATGCTGAGGCAGATGTTATGGCTGAATTCTTGTAATGAGCAAATTTTTTAAATGATAAATTTATTATTTATGTAATACAAAATAATTTCTTTATTTATAATTCGTTAGAGGTGCCGGTAAAAGGAAAAAGGTTACGGGAAATGTTACTCAGCAAGAATTAAGTAATGTCTTGAAAAGAGAACAAGAGGAAGACGATGATGATGAAATTCTCAAAGAAGCTGATAAAGATGCCACAAAAGGATTGGGATATAAGAGGTGAGATTAAATTATCTTTATTATTTTGAAAGATGTATCTTAATTTATAATTATGTTCTTAATATTTAAGTATCGGACGATCACATATCGGAGAAATGATACCAAACGATTCTGAGACGATCGAGAACGAAGATATTCTAAAAAATTCGGAAAAAATGCCACAAAATGATAATGATTATTCTATAAGTACCTCTGTAGTAGCATCTGATAACCTCACCGGTAAACTAACTTCTTCTAAAAAGCATAAAAAGGAGAAAAAGGAAAAAAAGGAAAAAAAGAAAAGAAAAAAACACAAAAGGGACTCTAGGTCACCTTCTCCTGTTCGAAAACGATCCCGGTTATAGGTGCAGAAATATGATCGGTGACGTAATTCTTTTTACGTCCCGATGGCCTTAACTTGAGATATGAACGATATGTTAAAAGGTCTTAACTTACATGTGCCGTAATACTTTGCATGTGCCGTAATACTTTACATGGGCCGTAACATTTTGTATGTGCCGCAACACTCGACATATGCCGCAACATTTGATTAACATTTGATACGTGATATATAATTTTATAGTACTGTGTAAATTCTCGAAAGAAAAAATAAATTATAATGATTTTTTTTTTTAAAAAAGAAAATAAAAATAATAATATTTTTATTTTCGCACTGTATATATATTTATTACTTTATATTAAATTCATGCCGTCAGTACAAATTATTAATTAGTTAACCTGAAATTCATTACATTTTTTTTTAACGTATCTATTGCTATTGAATTGATAATTATTTAATCTAAGCATTTAAAACAATATCAACAAGATCAAAGTTCATATTGTCATCTACAGCACCAGTATTCGTGGTATTAATAGGGAATAGTGTACCAGTTGATCTGGAACCGATCCGATCCGAAATTCGGATTGGATCCGGGAGTGATCCCTATATTATTTTCTCAAATTAATTATAACCAATAGTAAATTACTATTTAATAACTTGTAAAAATTTTACAAGAGCTACTAGTTTACTTTAGTAAAATTAATTTATAAATATTTTGGTATAAATATTATTCAAATATTCATTGTCCGGAGCAAAGCAAAGGACCTTTAGTTTCTCTGCCTCGTGATACAAAAGTTACTTTCTTGATGCATCACATATTTAAATATAAAACGTAACTTTGCATTTTCCGTCTGTCCACTCATATGATTTTCAAACTATTTTTAATTGTTCATATATAACAATTATGGAATTGATAATACCTTTTGATCCACTGGTCCGCTTTGGATGATTTAACTACCAAAATGTTCGTCTCAATGAGACAATTCTAACTAGCTCAAAATCGTTAAAATCTAATCACAAAATCCAAAGATCATTTAACTTTTGTAAATTTATTTAACATGAATAAGTCTTGATCCATCAGCCTGGTTTGAATAATTTAATTATCAAAATGTCGTCTCACTGAGACAATTCTAACAAGCCCAAAATCATTAAATTCTAATCACAGAGTCCCAAGATTGATAAAGATTTTATTGTTAGACAATTATCATTTTTTATAAGGTAGACATGAGTATTATGGTGCAGTTAAGTATTTTAGCTAATAATACATGATATATCGATCAGAAATGAATTATTTTGGTACCATTCGATTCATCTCATCATGACGAATCAAATAGTACCAAAATCATTCAATTTTAATCACTAGATTATACTAGATTATAAGATATCATTAATTACAATATACAAATTAAAAAAAAAATAAATTATAACACAGATACCAATTATGGTACACATACCATTTTCATGATCTATTGATCAGAATCGAACGTAGAGGTCTGACTCGATGAATAGTATTTACTGAATATTCACTGAATATTCAATATTCGAATATATAATTTTCACTAAATGAATATTCGAATATTTAAAATTTCACTGAATATATTTATTGAATATTCATTGAATATATATATATATATATAATTTTATAATTTTATTTTATTTTTTTGCAATTTTATTGGCTAATTTAAGTGAAACAGTTATATAATTTTTTAAAATTGAAATATATTTAAAAATAAATATATGCAACGCACTCTGTGATATGCTAATTCATTGCACACACATATGTAAACATATTGTAGATCTGTGTAACAAATGTTCTATATAACAAAAATTTAAATTAATATAAGGTTAGGGTAAGGGTTAGTGCTAGAAGTTAGAGTAGATAATAATATATACAAAATTTTGCAAGGAAATTTTTTTGTTAGAGTGTGAAAGGTGGTTAAGTAGATAAAATTTTTTGATATTACAAATTTTAGAAAATTTCTTTATTTGTTATGCAAAGAAAATTTGTACATTATACCTGATCTTCAAATTTAATTGGTAGATCATTGGGATGTGATATACAAGCACATATACCTAATTAAGTCCTATTTAATATTCAATAAATATTCAGTGAATATTTGAATATCGTTCAAAATTTTAAACAAATATTCAAATAATAAAATATTAAATAAATGAATATTTGAATACTTATTTTTTGAACAAGTCAGACCTCTAATTGAACGATTTTGTTACTATTCGATTTGTCTCATTGAGACAAATCGAATGGTCTAAATTCATGTGATTTTAACTGATACTTCTCGATATATTATAATTTAACCAAAATAAGCTGTACAAGTCAAATTTTAAAATTAACATGAAATCATGAATAACATCTAATAGACCAGTCTGATTTTTATAATTTTACCACCAAAATGACTGCCTTGAAAAGGTGATTCTAACAAGCCCAAAATCACTAAAATCTGATCACAGGATTACTAAGTTTTTTGTATAATTTTTGATGAAAATTAAATTAGTTAAACTAATATATTTTTATCAAACTTTAACGATCCTGTGATCCCGTGATTAGATTTTAGTGATTTTGGCCTTGTTGAAATTGTCTCCTTAAAATGGTCATTTTGGTAGTAAAATTATAAAAATCAGACTTGTCTATTAAAAGTTATTCATAATTTCATATTATTTTTAAAATTTGCTTTATATAGCTTATTTTGGTTAAATTCTAATATATTAGTCAAAATCACATGATTTTGGTACTATTTGATTCGTCTCAATAAGACGAATAGAATAGTACAAAATTACATAATTCTGATTAATGGTTCACAAAATATCGCTATACATTGCAATATTTCTATTGCTATTATCTATCTACTTAAATATTATATTAGCAAAATAAATAAGCGAAATCTTTCGAAAGAAATTGCATATCGAAATCTTTAGAAAGAATTGCAATCGACACGAAATCTTTCGAAAGATTTCGATATATATTTTTTTCAAAATATTTCGGAACATATTGCGAAAAATTGTGAAATAATGCAAAATATATTGTGCAATATTGCGAAATAAACCAAATAAAACAATGCAAACCCCTATCTAATTATCTCATTTCAGGGGTTGCAGGAGGTAATATTTTGCATATTATCGTATAAATCTGCAGCTTTTCACAATATTTTGCAATATTTTGCATATTTTCAAAAATTTTTAAAATTTTCGCATTATTAAATTTTATATTTTTATTTATTATTATTTTTTTATTTATTATTATTATATATTATACATATTACATTATATATTATATTTTAATTATTATACATTTTTTACAGTATTATTTTTACATTATTACATATTATTTTAACTACTTTCACACTTCTTCACATCTAATTCTATTACTATATACAAAAAACTAGCCCTACACACTTATTTTCGCTCACCCCAAAAGTTAGCTATTATCTTCGCTTCTTTGTTTTCTACTGTTTTCGCTTTTTTGTTTTCTATTGTCTTTGCTTTGGCTATTTTTTTTGGTTTGGTTATACTTTTGTTTCGCTCTTTTTTTTCTAAATACCTCCTAAAAATAGTAAAGAAGTGAAAAAAAATAAAAAAAATTTCTCAAAAGTGTTGGTGTTCTTGCAAATTGCCGGAGAAATTTTGTAAAGTGCTGAAAAAGTCGCAAAGTTTCGAAAAAGTCAGGAATAAATAAAAATAAAATAAAAATTAAAAAAATAAGCAAAAAAAAACAAACGAAAAAACAAAAAATGTAAGCAAACTAATAAAAAAAATAAACAAAGCCCCAAATCTTCATTCCTCTAAAATAAGAGTTTCACGTTCTTGCAAAATTTGAAAGCCATATTAATGTTCTTGCAAAATGCTAAAAGTCGCAAAGTGCCGAAAAAGTCTGGGTAGGTTTTCTTGCAAAGTGCTAGGAAGGAAGGGTTCTGTTCTCTCAAAGTGTTAAAATAAAATAAATTAATAAAAAAATAAAACAAAAACAAACAAAAACAAAAAACATGAAACGAAAAAATAAAAAAAGTGAAACCTTGCAAGAACTTGCAAAAAACTTGCAAAACTTGCAAAAACTTGCAAAAACTTGCGTCCATTTCTCTAAAGTAGCGTTCCTGGAAATTTAGAAATTGCTAGGTGAAACCTGTTGTGTGTTCTTGCAAAGTTTCGGAAGTCTGAGTAGGCATGCAATAAGTTCCGAAAAGTTGTAGGTTTTCTTGCAAAAGGCTAGTATTCTTGTAAAATACAAAAAAATTTAAAAATAAATAAATAAAAAAAAAAAAACAAAACAAGCAAAAGTAAAAAAAACAAACCAAAATAAAAAAACAATGTAAATAGATCTAATTAATAAACAAAAGATCTAATCTGATCTTGTAATACAGATATGCAGATTAATTTAGATATATTCGAAGTATTTCGAAAATATAGTCCAATGCGTCCTTGGTATGACCCAGGTTACATATTTACTGATCCAGCTAGTCACAGCCAGTCCATTTAAAAAATATTTCGAATTTACTTTCGAAACCATTTTCGAAATATTTCGAAACCTGCAATATTTTGAAATACATTGCGAAATATTTCGAAATATATTGCATATGCGAAATTTTTCGAAAGATTTTGCATGTTCGCAAGATCTTTCGAAAGATTGCGCTACTATAAATTTGCTGATGTACTTTAATTACTTTACTGATTAGAATTCGATGATTTGGTACCAATTGTTTGTCTTACTAAGACAAATCTATTAGTACTAAAATTACATAATACTGATCAGTAGATCATAAAATACTGGCAGTGTGCTATAATTAATAGTGCCACAATATCTATATCTACTTTATATAAACTAATTTTAATTAAATTTTTATCATTCTTGGATTTTGTAATTGGAATTTAACAATTTTGGGCTTGTTAAAATTGTCTCACTAAAACAAATATTTTGACAGTTAAATCATTTAAAACAGGCTAATAGATCAAAAGCTATTCAATATTAAAAAACTTTACTTAGTGATTTTAAAAATTACTATTAAAAAAATTATACAAAAGTTGAATAATTTTAGGATCCTGTACTGTATTTACCTGAAATAACGCACAGGGGTGAAATTACAAATTTTGGCCTAAATTAAGCTTAATTTAGGCTGAACCTCAAAATAACACCCCTGTGCGTTATTTCAGGTAAATACAGTAATTAAATTTTAATAATTTAGGTTTTTTAGAATTATCTCCTTGAGATGATCATTTAAATTATTCAAAATGGACTAGTGGATCAAAAGTTATTATTATATATACTATATAGTAAAAAATAGCAAACTTTTTTAATTATATTATTTATATAAATATTTAGCCCCAAACAAACAATGCTATGCATTTACCTAGTATTATAAAGATAAACAGTTATGTTCAAAAATAGCCAAAAGCTTGAATAAAAAGGTTCTTGAAGCAATAAGTATAGTAAATATATAATATAAATGTATTTTATCAAAAAGTATCTTATATTAAAATAATTATAATAATAATATTTCTTGTTAGAGTTTTGGATTTAAAATTAAAAAAGAGTAAATTAAAGAAAAGTTAATACAGTATCTAAGGGTTAGGTTAGAGGAATTTTTAGGCCAGTTTGGTTTAATTTTAGTAAACAAATGACGTCATCATATGTTTATTATGTAATTGTTGATCAGTGAGTTAACTGTTCTTTAAGTGTCCTATTAAAAAATCTAGTTGTATATTTAATTTGACTAATAACTTTTAGATAAATTTAAGTAACATATTTTTTGTAAAATAATGCACAGGGGTGTAATTTTGAATTTTGGCTCAAATTAAACTTAATTCAGGCCAAAATTTGAAATAATGCTCTTGCATGCTATTCTGTGAAAATAGTATTATAATTTGAAGAAATCTATTTGTTATACCTTGTAACACACTTATTTGTCGCTGCTTTATTTATAACTCAAAATTTTACTAAAATAATACAGTCCAGAATACCTAAAGGCAGAAGTCATATGACTTGTCTCATTTTCAGAAATTTATAATCAAATTTGAAGTTTTTTTGAAATCCTGCATTTTGATTGGTTAAAAATTAATTTTAAAATATTTTAAAATTAACCAATAGCAGTGAGCCAAAACATATGACTTGTTCTATTTTGAGGTAATTTTTTCTGTATCATATAAAAATACCATACTTTAAACTCATATAAATTAAAAATATATAATAAGTTTTAAAAAATTAGAGCCGCTAAATTGTTAAACTACAAAATAGCAGCTTATTTTTTTTATAATATTTTTATATTAAATGCTATTAGCTTTTAAAGTTTGAGAAGCCTTTAGGTGTTCCGCACTGTACCTATTGTACTTCTAACAAAAATGATTTCTTGCAATTCTGTATTAATTATATCTCTAACTCTAATTTATCTTACTTTAATATTAATATAGCCTTATTGGCTATGATAAATAAATTTGTTACAAGGTATAACAAATAGTATTTTTATAATTTTACTAATTATAATTAATTGATGATCCACCAGTCAACTGATGCATAATCATAGTATAATATAATGCAAATTACTATATAAATCACTTATAGACGAAATGGCACAATTACTCAAAAAAAAATATTTTTTTACTAAGTTAATAAATTATGCCAACTAATTGAAAGTTGTAGAGCTTGTCAAAATGCATTTAATGGTAGTTAGATCATTAAAATTGGTCCAGTAAATACAAAAATTTCATTGAAAAACGATTGGGCGACTATGTAAAATTCCATATACAGTACAAGTATTTGTTTACATAAAATTTTACATAGTTGCCCAATTGTTTTTTGATAATAACTCAGCATCTACTAGGCCAATTTTAATGATCTTATCTTATTTAGATTCATTATAATGAGCTCTAAAACTTTCAATTATCAGTATGATTCATTAACTTAGTAAAAAAATATTTTTCCTTGGGTGATTGTGGTATTTCTGTTATAATAATCTATATTATAAGTAAAAATACTACAATCATCCAAGAAAAAAATATTTTTTACTAAGTTAATAAATTATGCTGATTAATTAAAAGTTGTAAAGCTCATTATAACGAATCTAAAGGAGGTAAAATCATCAAAATTGGCCTGGTAAATGCTAAGTTATTATCAAAAAACTATTGGACAACTATGTAAAATTTTATATAAACAAATATTTGTTTATATAAAATTTCACATAGTCGCCCAATTATTTTTTGATAATATCTTTGCATCTACTAAACTAATTTTAATGATATGGGGGCTTTGCAGTAGAAAGGGCAAATACGACCCCAAAATGAAAAAATGAGTTTTTATTAAATTCTGGTAAATTTCAATATGACCAACATTTTTCAATTATAAATGAAAGTCAATTTGTATAATAAAAAATCAAGATACGTAATGTAAAAGAAAGTTGCGTGAGGTTGAAGCCAAGCGCATTACGAGGTTACTCGTTAATCACATGTTATCTTTAACCAATCAAAATCGTGAATTTTGATTGACCTGGATCAGTCCGAAAATCAAAACAAATGATTAAATTCAATTATCTCAAAATTATATATATTGATATATCCACCCTTTCTACTGCAAAGGCCCCATATAACTACCATTAGATGCATCTTAACGAGCTTTATAACTTTCAATTACTTAGTAAAAAAAATATTTTTTTTTGGATAATTGTGACATTTCATCTATAAGTAATTTACATAGTAATTTAAGCTAACTAAGAAAGCTGCAGCTAAGCCAGCTGATATACCATATGTGTCCGAAATTAAGATACCTTTTTTGGCCAAAAAATTACACAAAAAATCATGAAGCCTCAACACCTATTCCTCACTACTTGTTAATCGCCTATGTAATTTGTTTTAATGCTTCTAAGTTATCTCATCTTTTAGTTTTCATTAGCTGCCAAAGATTCTTCCAAATAATTGCTTTGTAAGGATCTTTATTAGCACCATGATGATGATTTAGACTGCAACGCCAGGAGCATAATACATAAACATAGCACAATAATACATTGGCATTAGGAAAATATTCTTTAGCTACCTTAATCACCTTACCTGTATTATTGACTATGAAGATATCTGGATTCCATTTACTATTTTTTTCTTTTAAAAAATCAAGCCAAGCTTTTAATATAACTGATTGCTTGAACTTACTAATTAAAAATGCAACCAGGTTCCACTTTCTATTGCTGGATGTCATATAATGAGCATGAAAAGGTAATATCCATATTGATTGAATCTATGTATACCATCTAAGCACACCACTCTTGCAAATTTTATTAATTCTTTTTGCTTTTTTGTTTGAAAAGCAATCATAAACCCTTCGTTTTTATCACTACTATTATTAAACAAGCAATATCTACCCATGCAATTTAGTTTTTCCTACCACTTTATTAAAGATTTTAATTCATTATTATCAAGGTAGATACATATTATATACAATAGTATAAATATTATCTCTTGTTACTAGGCTATCGCGTAATGATTGAATATTTTGAGTTTCTGTTTTCTGTTCCAAAAGTTGCACACAATCTTGAAGTTCAATTTCCTAGTGCCACAAAAGCTGTTGAATACTATGAGTATCAAGTCCCTCTAAAGTATGTTGTCTAATGAAATGGCATATATTATTAGATAGAGGAAGTGTGCATAAATCTGATAGATAGCCAGGTTGATAGATATTATACTTATAATAGTATTGCAAAATTCATTGTTGAATCAACTGGAAGCATTACTTTAATATAATTTTTGCATCTACATTTTTTAGATTCTTTTGTGCAAGCTGCGACTTTTGCTAGAATCTTTTCCTGCAACACTATTATAAGACCATAATGATAGCAGAGCCATTATTCTGTTCACCTATATTTTTTTCTAGGGCCACCTTCTTTTGCTTTATGTTCATGTCTAATATAACCAAGCCCTGCCTTCTCAAGATTTTTTATCCATTCTTCATAGCTATTAGCAGATAAATGAAACGTTTTGGATTTCTTTGTATTATGCGAATCTTTGGGGTTTCGTCATCATCTTGCATTTTCCATATTTCTCCAATACCATCTGTTGTATTCATAATCCTATCAAGAGCATCATCAATCTCATTGTCACTAATATCCATGTCGGATTCCTCATCAATATTATCAATATCGATCGGCAATAATCTACCAAGTTCATTGTTATTAAGCATTGCTTCATTTAATAATGATGACATTTGAAGAATTAAGATTAATAAAAAATTTTTGAAATGAATTAATTTTAAGGGTGAAGAATAAGATTTATTATTCTTATAATAAGAACTCTTTGATTTGTGTTAATTCGAAGGAGATCTAATACTACAATTACTTTTTTTTATAATTTTTTAGAAAGAAAAACTTTCACTATATCTGCCAGTCTGGACTATTCTTTCATTTTGGAATTTTGGCATGCATGGCAATAATTTCAATTTTATAATATTTATTCTGCATTTATTCTTAACTTTTTCTCTCACAAATTTAGCACACATTTATATAGAATGATTCGGATTTGGCATATATACAATTTTTCTTCACGAATTCAGCATGTGTTCATTTATTATATGGGCTTAGAACTGCGCTTAGGGATCTTTAATTGGATTTTATTATATTTTATGTTATTATCTTTAATTTTCTCACGAATTCGACACACATTTTACGTAGAACATTCAAATAACATATACCCAAATTTTCCCTCACTAATTTATCATGTATTCATTTTATTATATAGGCTTATAATTGCACTTAGGGATTTTAATTGGCATGTATGACAATAATTTCTATTTTACAATACTATCTTTAATTTCATTCATGAATTTGGCACGCATTTAGTAGAATGAGTTTGGCATGCATACAATTTTTCTTCACGAATTCAGTATGCGCACAATTTTTTCTCACAAATTCAGTATGCATTTATTTATTGTATGGGTTTAGAAATTTAGAAATCATTATTTATTAGGATTTTATTTTGGGGATAAGGGATGTAAAAATATTATTAATTTTACCAAATTATGTAATGTAATAAATTAAATTTTATTAATTAAATGTAAAATTAATGAATTTACAATTAACATTATCTAAATATACAATCAATTTTATGCATTAGACAGTATCCACTAATTAAATGCTACGAAAGAACCACATATTGATACTAATGAAAAATTCAAATTTATTAATTAATAAATTATATATTAGGACTAGTATTTAATTACATAATGTCATGAATGAAAAGTCATGAATTAAAAAAATATCGAATTATATAATACATCACGAATAAGAAAAAAATTCAAAAGTTGAACTTTATTAAGTCTTGAAATATATACAGCGTATTACAGTATCAAGACTATTACACTACGCTCTTGATTCGATATATGTAGTGAAGACGAAATAAATCTTTAATAAACGGATTAAAGCTCAATACACTAATAAATTCTACTTGACATGCCCGGGCCCTATATTATATCAAAATTTACTGAAAGTTACTGTGTATTAAATATTTTAAGTCAAAAAAATATAGAATAAGTAATAAATGAAAACCTTCTAGGCTTAAACTTACGCGTTCCGTAAAGCTTTAAAAAAGATTATCAAACGAACATTGTTTTGTATAAAAAAAAAAACAAAAAATATAAATTTAAAAGGGAAGTATACAAGTCTATGCCAATATGAATTATAAGGTACTTACTAAAGGTCAAAAATGTTAGTGTACATACGCACAAGTATCTTTAAAATTAACCAATAGAACGATAAGTCAGAGGTGAAGTATTCGGAAAGTTGGAAAGGCATGACGTCAACGATCTTGTCCAATCAGGAGTGAGATTTACCTGCGGCCAATAAAAGCAGCAGAAAAGTGATGAGGCTTTTGATTGGCATAGGACTTATTACGCGTATCAATTTCGCGAATGCAATAACATTCTATACCATGTCAAAAGAAAAACCTATTCCTTACTTTGATTATTTCGACGAATATACTGTTAATAGTTGGTCCTATTCAGGCTTTATCTGCTGCGCTCTCGACATAAAAAAGTCTATAATTATAAGTACAAAAAGTGTCTAAATTTTATTAAACAAAATCACGACCCTTTGAAGCGTTCAAAGGCAATTTCACTAAAGAGATCGTTCAAGGTTAGCATATTTTGTGTATAAATGAGCATAACCTGCTACCAGCACAGCTTGGCTTCCAGCCAGGTCAATACTATACAAAGTGCCCTCGCGCCACTTTGGGTTTCCTTGGTGTGTTGCTACTATTGTGCTCTGTTAAAAACAAAGCATCAATACTATATGGGTGCCTTCGCGCCACTCTGGGTTTTCTCGTCGCATGATCGATGGTTAATATACGTATATATTTTATTGAAACCGGTTATTAATCCCATCTTTATCTTGCTTTTCATTTCATATTCCCTTTTGAGCTTAATAAAATAATGAAAAAAAAGTAGTTAGTTAACCTTTAATGAATTAGCAAAAAATGAGGAAACTGCAGAGGTGAGTCAATTAACTTTCTGGTTTTTTGCTCTAATAATGATATGAATTATTTGCATAGCATGAATATCATGCATCACTAAATGAAGATATAAGGTAAGAGAAGATGATGTACTCCAGCTACCTGTTAGAATCATGGAAATCCAAGCACCAAATTGACAAAGTGGAAGAAGTGACATCAACTAAAAGGGTGAGCCTAGTTCATATATCATTTTGTAAATCAAATTAAATTGTACAAATAACTGACATATTATATATGATGAAATTAAGCGAAAAGATTTAACAAATGCATCATTTGAAGATGATAGTAGAAATAATACTGCCGTCGTTGCGTATTCTGGAAAAAGTATGGATGATAGGTCAATATTAGAGTCAGCAGATTCGAAAATGAATCAAGTGAATAATAATTCGCATTCATCATCATCTGTTCCGTCCTCTAACTTTAATCGTGAAGAAGGTAATAAAGCATCTTAATTTTTGCAACATTTCTGAGGGAATCTAGTTTACATACACATATATAGATATCGATCCCGAATATTACGATGTCAAGAAACGAGCAAAGATTCTTTATTCATGGGAAGGTGCAATTAATAAGATTGATTTTAAAGTTAATTCTAAAAAGGATGTAAGTACACAATGTGGTCGATACATTGTTACATTCGCCATACATTAACTGTCTATACTTACGTGGATTCTTGGAAGTTATAACCTCTCTAGCGAGTTTAGAAATTTTCAACAATCAACAATTCAACAGGTTAAAGAAAAGCCGTATTTATATTATAAAAAAGATGTTCAAAAAATCCTGTATGCATTGTATTTATTCTGAATTGCGGATTTCTTTGTCTATCATATTATATTTATTGTTATTATTATTATTATTATGCGATAAATAGATGCTCTCAAACATAATGTTAATTGAATCGACAAAACCAACGTACCTTACTTGCAATCATGAGATTTGGAATGAAGTTTGCCAAAGACAAACATACCCACGTTTATAATCAATAGTATAATCCTAGAATATTCTGTGGTAAGGTTTAATTTTCTTATTTATAGATTGTGTTCATTACGACACTACCACTGAGTATCCTCTTCCATTCTAGTTGTTAAATTCTTTTACTCCACCGGATGAAATCCAAGAAAAATAGTGTGAAAATTTTTCCAGAAACACAGAGTTGAATAATCAAGAGGACAAAAATGATTTTTGTAAATGTCAAGTCATTTTGTGAAACTTGTAGGTATTTTTTTATTTGTAATTAATGTAATACTAACCTTTTATAGTTTATTACTAAATTTTATTAATAACAAAAACGAGGATACCTTTGTCCATGACATTTTGCATGATTTAATCAAAGAAATTTTTTGAGATTCAATGTTTGAATTAGTCTGGTAAGAATTTTGTTTGTAATTATATACTGTACTTTCGCGAAATAACGTGCATAGCATAGGCATTATTTAGACATCTGCGCCGGGTACCATGAAAATTCAGATGAGAGGTTGTTGTATCCAGAAGATTAGGAGTACTTTTATGAAACTTTCGGTATAACTGGTGTTCGCCCGGTGTTTGTAGACCATTCTGGGTTCGTTGTTTTGATGTTGGATTCTCGTGGCATTATGTTCAAGTGGAATGAAATGGAACATAGCATGAAATATATGAGAAGAAATCTGAAGGAAGGTCTTGCGAACCCCCTAAAATAGTATGTGATATAATGCGAAAATATGGTAATTTTTCCATTGAAATATATTTTATATATATTCTTTTGATGTTCTATTTAAAAGGGCAAATAGTAAGAGTTCCACCTCAAACAAGAAAAACACAAACAAATGTAAAAAGCCCGATTTCAAACTTATGAATAATAAGGGAAATGAAATTCTCTTTGGAGAAGTAAAGCCCAAGGACTCATTATCAATATTGGCAAAAAAAGATCTAGTTAAGCTTGCTAATTTTCAAGCGGATGCTTTAAACGATTTAATCAAGAAATATGGAAACAAATTGGCATGATTTCTTTTGGCATATGGGTATGTGGTAAGAGGACCGGGAAAACTCTATAATAGGTCCCCGCCCCAAAAAATTTATTTAGTAAGTTTTGCGAATCAGGCTTTTTTTATAATTAATCGAATTAGTTTTGCGGGCACTTTAAAAAATTTAATAATAAAGAGAATCATTTTGGTCGAACACCTTAATATAGATCCGGAAGTTTTCAGAGCTTTACTTCAATTTTTTTCCTAAGCTTGCTCGTATTTTACATTTATTGATTTTCTAACCGGAATATTTTAGACCTGTACTTATTTTATGATAGATTGAATTAACTAATAGCGATAACATTTTTTATATTCTATATATGCGAATCTAATCCGGGCGGTAACATTTTTTTCTGCGAATTATATAAAGTCGAGGATCTCACGAAACTTTATAATAATTCGAATCTATGATAAGTCGGTTACATTTTCCATATTTATAATAGTATTCAAATATAGTAGGGGCGGTGACCTATTATAAAGTTTTCCCGGTCCTGTGGTAAGTGTAAACCTGTTTGACATTTTAATGCATTACTATTACTATCTAAAATTTGGCCGTGTTTATAGGTGCACAAATTCGTATTTACGAAATAGATTTAAATTACGATGGAATATATAGGATGATTTTAATTGCAAACATAATTACCCCAACGGAACATGCACAATTTTTAAATTTGGTGACTGTGTTAGAAACGTTTTATAATATCATAGTGGCTAATATAATAATTATTTCTTTGATGCAACCATTTAATATATTTATTTTTGTGATTTTAAGCATCGTATTTCTGAAGTTTTAACGATAATCACTTCCAATACTACGCCTAATTCTCCATCACGTTCTACCTATAGCAGGGAGACCACCCCTTCGCCAAAACCCGTCAGGATTACAATTTCTGGTCTACAACCAAATTAACTTTTTGCATGACTAAATAATGGTTTAAGTTTATAAAAATTATTCCCTATATGATATTAGAAAAATAGTTGGATGTATAGCATCAAAAATTTTTTTTCTCAACTAAAATTCTATGTACACATGATGATGAAAAAGATCAAACGTAACTCTATTATTATATTAAAAAAAAATTCATTAATTAGTCAAACTGATGGATTAATTACGTAATATGAAAATTCATTTTCAAAATACGAAGCGATGTTCTGGAACCCAACGAACCCATCTTTCTAGTACGTAATTAAAGTAGCAAAAATTCCAAAAAGATAAACTTTATAAATGTTTTACGTCATTTTTCAATTATTAATTTAACATGTATTATTTGTAAATAGAGATGATATATGTCAGTTTAAAATCGGTATACATTGACCGATTAATAGAAAAAATGCTAAAACATTATTTATTTTTTCAAATTGATTAGTTGCCAACTATAGTTGCAACTAATTGATTACGATTATCACGTGACTAACTATTTAATTAGTTGTTTAGTTGTTTAAATTGTTTAGTTGTGAGTTGTATAGTTGATATTACAAAAAATATTTCATCTTTAAAATTATAGTAATGATAACTTACAGATTTAGCAAAACATTAGAAATTAAACCAAATAATGCATTTTCACAAAAGCATTAAGACTTCGTGGTAATCTGTTAAGCAGATGTAGTATTGCTTTTATATTTAATATAACATATCATTACAAATTGAACCAGAATGGGCAATTAAATGACTAGTTTAAACAGGCAGCTTTTCATAGGGCTGGAGCCTTGTGTATTAGGTTTTGAATTTAAATACTATAACTTATATTATCATCAAAATTTGCAGTATAATATAAATAAAAATTTAATCGTCAATTTATTAGTTTTAAGTACATATACATTTTAAGTGCACATATGCATACAAACATAGACTTGATTTAATATAATTCATAAAGTTATAAAAATGGCTATTATACATTATAAGATATTATACAGTATATCAAACCTCGATACGAAGAATTTTGAAAATATATATTTATAGTGACATCTATCAATTAAGCATCATCTTTTGTTAGCAAAACCCAAACAAATCCCAAAATCAAAAAAAACAATTGCTATTTGTAAAAGATTAAATCAAAAAACTAGTCTTAATATTTGGCAAATATATTATCTATAACATTAAGAATATCTACTATTTGTTTAAGGTAGAGGGTATGTAGATCATTTCTATTAATAAATGAGTGACCAAAAATATTTTTACTGTGAATTTAAAAGTTGCTACATATAAAAGTTAATTTTTTATAAATTGTATTTATGTACTAAGTAAAAATTGTTCATAATAAAAAATTATACATATCATAAAAATTTTATTAATTTTGAATAAAATTTGATAAAGTTTTTATAGTATCAACTTTTGCGGGTGTGGGGTCTTTTCTGCGGGGGTTATCACAAATTGGCCAATCAAATCACATGTAAGCAATAAGTAAAATAGGGTCGCAAAGATAAAAACAACTATATTTTAGGTTCTACTAGACCAATTTTAATGATTCGACCATCATTAAAATCAGAAAAACCTCTCCTACAATTTTATTTAAAAATTTAATATGATTACTTAATAAAAATTTTCTTTATTATTAAATATAAAATTTTTAGTAACTAGTTTATTAATAGAAATGATCTACATACTTTCTACCCTTAAAAAAGATGATTAATAAAGTTTTTGAGAAATTAATTTGAAATAAATTTGGGATTTGGGTATAGACAAATTTAAACAATAGTAATTTGGGATTTTGCCAACATTTATATCTAGAACCCATATGGAACCCAAATTTTTCATCTATTGTCTGGACTTAAAGTTCTTTTCTGCTTCAGAAATTAATAAATATATATGTTGTATATAAGGATGTTAATAGAGTGTTCCAAAGTGGCATATTATATACTTTGGCAAAATATTCTTTAATACCATATTACACTAGAGTATACTCATACAGTATACTTCGAAGTATAACCTAGAAATAATCTGAAATAACCCAGAGTACTATTACAATTATGTACCGAGTCTGAGTAGTGCCAATAAAAACCATAAGTTCTTATGCATCTAATTTCTAATACTGTATTACTATACTATTTATATAAAATTAAATAGAATCATTAAAAATAAATTTTATTAATAAAATTTATCAAATAAGTAAAACAATTACGTGTACAACTTGGCATTACTTACATAAAGTAATGGGTCCTATTTCTAGAAACTTTTTTTTGTTACATCTAAAATTTTTTTAAATATTAATATATTTTTATAAAATTTTATATATAAAATTTATAATCTTTTTATTATTTAATAATATATAAATTGAATTATATTTATATATATAAATTTTTTTTTAATAAGCTTAAAACTTTGTAAAGTTTGGTTAAAATTTGACTATTGGCTCCTATTGTTAGAAATCTAATATAACTATTCTAAAAAAATTTAGAAATTTAAAATTTTTTTTATATTATTATTTTTTATGTTTTGTTTTTTGTTTTTTTGTTTTTTTTTTTGCTGCGCTTTGTTCTTTTTTTGCTTTTATTTCTTAAGTTTTTATTGTTTAATATTTACTTTATCTTGTATTTTATATAAGCTGATTTACAAAATTGGATAATAAATTTTGATCTACTGATCTGTTTTAGATGGTTTTGCTACCAAAATTTTCATCTTAATGAGACGATTCTAACAAGCTCAAAATCGTTAAAATTCGATTACAGTATCCCAAGATTATCACGATTTTGTACTATTTTATTAGTAAATTTTAAATATACTGTATAAAGTTTACTAATAAAATAGTACAAAATTATAACGATTTTGGGATCCTGTGATCAGATTTTAACAATTTTGAGCTTGTTAGAATCGCCTCATTGAGACGAACATTTTGGTAGCAAAATCATCTAAAATGGATCAGTAGATAAAAACTTATTATCGAATTTGTAAATTAGTATATTTGTCTTTGTAATTGCTTCAAAGGTTACTATAGTAGTAAATATGGTTCTATGGTTATACAAATGGTTAATTTTATACAACATGATATATTTTATCTTATATATTTGTATTCATATAACTTGTTTGAAAAAATTTGTATTTTATAGTCTGCTGTGACAAAAAATAAAAGATTTCTAACAATAGGGGTATTTCTTTTTTTTTTTTTTT
>QKWP01000339.1:336071-354382 GCA_003550325.1 Gigaspora rosea | reverse complement strand
CAGGTTCATTGAACCTGAACCTGAACCTCTATTGAACTGAACTGAACTTCGGAACCCTAATTGGAAAGCTAGGAAGCGTTTTCCTTGCAAGGTTTGTAGCAAGCCGACTAGCTCTGAACCCGGTCTTTGTAGAAAACATGCTATTGGTTACTATATAACCCAATATATTAATAGGCTTTGGGAGAGAGCAACTGTCTTCTTGTAATTTTATCCTGTTTTTTCAGAGTAAAAAATAGGTGAAAATTTTTTAACCGGGGCAGACATTTTTTCGTTAGATTATTATGTGCTAAAGCAATAAAAATTAACACCATCATATAGACTTTCTAGCCCGATTTTAAGACCAAGTAGAATAACAAAAATATATCATTTTTTATATATGATATTAAGGCCCAATAGGCGGAAGAATACGTTAGCAATCTTAATGAGTAGAAGGCGTTAAAGAGCATTCCTGGTATATAAAAATTAACACCATCATATAGACTTTCTAGCCCGATTTTAAGACCAAGTAGGATAACAAAAAATATTTCATTTTTTATATATGATATTAAGGCCCAATAGGCGGAAGAGTATGTAACCGGGTGTATATTTTTTTCACTTTGGTCTGCCCCCGCTCCCTGCTGCTACATGAACCAGAAGATAGTGAAAAATTAAAACGCTCCCAAGCTGTAAGAGTTTTGGTAGAAAAGGAAGCAGTTAAGAATTATCCCGCGCCCGCGATAGTTAGTGCGGTTAAAAAGTATACAAATGAAAAGCTGGATCTCAGCATGAGCGTAAAGGAATTGAATTGGAGGGAAGTCACTAATATAAAATATAAGGTCTGTGGTCCTCAAAATACCTATTTAACTGGTGCTCCTAAACTAGCACAGGATATTCGGGATGCTCGAATTGTTTAGAATTCATCACCAATCTACCCGCGGCTTCGTTTTTGCACATCCGAAGCAACTTGAAAAGCTTCAAAGGTATGGATGGTTAACTCTAATGGACTCTACGCATAAAACAAATAAATATGACTGGCGTTTGTTCACACTGTATATTCGGGACAGATATAGTTGTTGGAATCGGTGGGCATTTTTTCATTAGTAACGAAGATAGTGACACAGTTGCAGAGGCATTGAGAATAATGCGGCGATTTTGTAGCTCTTGGAAACCTCGGTACTTTCTATTAGACCAAAGTAGTGTAGGAACAGGAATGCGAAGTTATTTTTTGCACTGTACACGTTATGCGGACCTGGATGCATAAAATCTACGACAAAGAAACTCGGAATCAGATGATTTAGGCTATGCATAAACGGACGAAAATTGGTTGTGAATTCTTTATCCAAAAATCGATTAACAAGTGTACTCTCTCACCCATTAAAAAATACATCACAAGGTATTATTCAAAAAATTCTCACCAGTGGGCACTTTGGGTCTGCCAACATTCTCTGCTACTTTTGCAAGTAACTTTGACGAACGCTTTAGAATCATATTATAGCGAGTTAAAGAGAACACTCGTCTCTTATTATGGTTTAATCGGAGCATGTGACAAGATCGTTGCACTTGACTTGAAAAAACGTTTGGACTTGGATTATTTCGCATTTGAATTTCGAGTGAAAAAATTTCTGCCCCTGACATTGACAATGATACCCTAAAGGAAATTCACAAATTTCCTTTTCCAATTCAACAATTAATAGTTGGTGAAATTTTTACTGCCGATAATAGAGTGGAAAAGGGGAAGGAATTGCCCGGTTTAATGTTAATTGAGTGCCACTGCCTTTTTTTCCGCAGGTACATGCTCCCCTGTAAACATATTTTTCATGAACAAAAATATGGCCCCAGAAAATTGCTGACGATTAATGCTTGGAGACAATTTCAACGATAGTTTGATGAAAGTGGATTCGAAATTTATGAACGCCATGAGTTAGTAAATTTTGAATCATTTGAAAATGACGAAATCGATAAAGCGGCAGAAAAAAGAAAGCTTATCGTTAACGAATTAATGGAAAGAACACGTAACCAGTACTGGAGTATTGAGGAAAATAGGGATGAAATGGAAAAGTCAGAATTCATTCAAAGATTGAAAATTTGTTTAGACCCCGTTCTAAAATAAATAAATAGAAAATGTTAGAAAACAAAAAAAAATGGTTTGAATATAAAACAAAAAAAAAAATGCTTCGAATATTATAAAAAAGCCGCAGAATAAATAAATAAATAATATTAGAGGCAGATTTGCAACAGTGTATCGTGCACTTATAGTTGGGTAGGCGTTGCACCAAAAGAGATGCGATGAATTATTTTTTGTATCAAAAAAAATTTGATTGTGTTCATTGTAACGATATTCGTGAACAAGACCATTAAAGGGGTTGTTTAAAGCAGGGTGCAGTTATATGATTTTGACTTTTTAATTAAAGTTAGGGTAAGGGTTAGCGGCGGTTAGGGTTAGGAATAGTATTATAGTAAAATTGCCTTCCCGACATTTTTTGTTAATGCCCCAAGGTAGGTTTTGACACTCGTTTCTTGTATTTTTGCGTTTTTTCACTTTTTTTCTTCTTTGTTTCTTTGTCGGGCTGATCCGGGTTGATCAAAACAAACAAATTGATTGGCGCCATATCACGTGATTGCACCCTGCTTTAAACGACCCCCATTAAAGCAAATTTAGTGTTAACAGAATCTCAAATAAAAAAAAAATAAATAAATAAAATTTTGCACCTTTCTTAAATTTTGATTGGCTATCCCGTGACTGACATGTTTCCGGATGTCTTAAATTAGGTCGGCCACCGACTGCCAGATCACATGATGGCACCCTGCTCAGAGACCCGTAAAAATTTGTATATAAATTAATACAAATTAATGCAAATTTATATTGATTATGCAAATTAAACCAAATTTCCACAAGTAAACTTCACGTAATATTCTATAAATTTGATTGGCTACTGGTGTCAGATAGTTAAGGTTCCGAAAATTTCTGAAAGAGAAAATGAATAAACATAAAAATACTAGAAAGGTCAAACCAAAATTTTGGATAAATTTTTGATGATTTCCGAAAAAATCACAAATTAATACAAAGTTAATTTATTATTGCAAATTAATACAAATTTTTGCAATAACGCAAATAAAGATTTTGTATAACACAAAAAATTTTTACGGGTCTCTGACCCTGCTTTAAAGCAGGGGCAAATTCATGTGATCACAGCCAATCAAATTACAGAATTTTGATGATCGCCGGCGAAGCAAACCAGTCTAAAGGTAGATTAAGTAAAAAAATCGGGAAGGCAATTTTGCTTATATATAACTATCTAAAACCCAACCTAACCCTAATTAAGATGGTCCTAACCATAAAGTTAATCGAGAAAATTATTAAGAATATGAGTTGCCTCCGCTTTAGATGTCCTCCATATTGGGACAATAATAAATTTTGGGGATAAGTGCTGAAATCTGATGCTGTTCCAATGATAAGTAATTTCTTATTAAGTTAACAACTCAAATCAATTAATTGAAAGTTGTAGAGCTCACTGAGGCGCATCTAATGGTGGTTAGATCATTCAAATCAGCCCAGTGTACGCTAAGATATCGCTAAAAAACGATTGGCCGGCTATATAAAATGTAAACAAACTAGAAATTTTAAAAAGTTAGTCAATCGTTTTTTTGCGGTGCACTGGGCCAATTTTGAATGATCTAACCACCATTAGATGCGCTTCAGTGGGCTCTACAACTTTCAATTAATTGACTTGAGCTGTTAACTTAATAAAAAAATTACTTATCATTGGAGCAGCATTAGATTTCAGAAAGATCATAGAAATTCTAATATAAAAATGGTGCTGAATCATCACTTAATTTGATTTGTATAACAAAAGAATCTTGGAATTGAGTTTATGTAAATAATAACGTAACGTGAATTCCAACCAATCAAATTTCATGATTGTTTTTGTCGATTGTCTTAAAACGCCATTTCAAAAGTTTCAAAATAAGATACTTCAAACATAGATCGTATAAAAATATGAAATAAAAATTTTTTGTTATAATAAAGAATACTAATTATATTGTAATATACAAATGTTAGCTATCATTTTTTCATGAAGCATATAGGTCGTTATAAATTTTATATGTGCTGTAACTTGTATGATTTAAATGATTGTGATTGTATCGCGACAGCCTGAGCAGATTTATGATAAATTAGCCAATCACAATCATTTAATCATAAATAAAAACTAATCATAAAGGTCACAAAATTATGCAAACCGCAATTGATTTGATTTTTTTAATCAATTATTCATCAATTATTCAATCAATTATTCAATCAATTCTTCAATCAATTATTCAATCAATTATTCAATCAAGTTATTCAATCAATTATTCAATCAATTATTCAATCAATTATTCAATGCAAACCCCAATTTTCACTTAGCAGTTAGCTATTATAAAGTTTTTAAAAGTTTTTTTTAATATGTGACAAAATTTAGCGCGTAATAAGTTTAAATCAACGAGTACTTAACAAAACTTTATTTATTAAATGAAATTAATACGTATACAAAATGCAAATAAACAAGATAGCTCCATCATATAAAATCCATTCACAACTTTCGTAAATTCGAATCGATTAAATTTTTTTTCTTAGTCATCATTGATGCAGTCCAGTAATAAACAGGCAAATGGCGGAGAGTCTAGAACCGGTTTTATTTTCACATGCAAAACTCTTTTTAACATAAAAAATAAAACTGGTTTCAAACTAAATTTTTGACCTAATACAAGTCACTCTCGTTATAGTGAAGTCCTCGGGCTGTAAAATTTCTTCACTATATTGAGAGATTCACTATATCGAGAGCCTTTTATTAATAGTAATAATAATTCTGTTCTAAAAAAATTCTTCACTATAGCCAATCTTCACTATATCGAGAGTTCACTATAACGAGAGTGACTTGTAACAATATATTATTTTTTAGTAATCGAAGTAATCTTAGTGCTTCAAAACGTCACATGTCAACACGTGGCACGAGACTATGCCTTGAAGACATTCAAACTGTCTTCAAACAACTCTCCTCAGACGAGCCACGTGTATCCGCTGAGCTACTACCGTCGTGGCGGTTAGGGACGTCAAGTTAAAAAAAATAACACGAGATCGTTACTTATCTTTTGAATAAAAACATGTAATAAGCTCCTATGATTCTATAATCATTACCCGACTCGGATAAAATTTCAACGCATGGGCTCTTTTAATTTTAACTTTGAAATCCTCCTAATACATAAAAGCTGATTTCAAAAATATATATATTTATATGTTCCTTTTTTTCTTATGATAATTGCACAATCGATCGTGCTTGAAGTGCAAGCTTTTAATTTTTAATTTATTTATCAATTAATTATCAGTTTCATAAACTATATGTTTTAGACCACACCCAAAAATTTACTGGACACGAATCTATTAGTCATGTGTGTTTTAAAAAAAACAAAAGCATTTAACGAATAGGGATTTCAGAGAAATGATGAGAAAATTGCATCTTTGTATCACCAAAAATTAATAATGCAGTATTTGCCAGTTTAAGAAACTATCAACTGCTTAAGGCGGTTAAACAATTGGCTTAATTGGCTTAAAACACAACACTTGTACTCAAAATGATTCCAAAATAAGTTACTCTGACAAGTCACAATGTTTTAATACAAAAATATAAAATTCCTCCAATACGTAGCAAATTGTGCAAACTCTTTTTACCATGTCGACACAACCGTTAGCGTATGTTCATGATAAAGATATTGTATTTGTAGAACAAAATAATTTACCGCATAAAAAAAATGGAAGTTCATTCTTTTCTTCCTTTAAAGTCTTTAAGTTAAAGGTATGTAACTATGAAACGATACAATAAATGAAATAAAATAAATGAAATTATTTAATAACAGTTTGTTTGATTCCAAATTTTTTTAAAACTAATAGGGACCAATTGATGAAATTGATTTATATGATACAATTTTCCCGAATGACAAAAAAGACTTTCGTATCGAAACATCCAATTACACTGGTGAATCAACAAAGGTAAAATGTTACTTATATAATAATAGATACAAATATAATGCATTTTACGCTAATTCTTTTAGTCAACTTTATTGCAATATCCAGGTCAAATTTCATTTCAACAACAAAACTCATTTTGATTTGATTAAAGCTTTACAGAATGCTTCTTCAAAACTTAAACATTTTTCAGAAAATGGTCTTTTAGATTGGTTTGCAACCGATTCTATGACATTAAAAACAATATATCCATCTATCAATGATCAAAATCTAATTTCATCTTCAGCAACTCCACAAAGTGATGATAATTTAGATGTTTCAAATTATCAAATAATTGATGAAGAAAAATTAAGAGCGGATATAAAAACCTTATCAGAAGATTTGAAATTAAAACGTCAAAATTATTCTGATAAAGTTTTTGATCAATTATTTTATGATACATTTCAAAGAAGAGACATGAGTGTGAGTTTAAATGATGTAAGCTCCGAAATGTTTGGCCAATTGGATATGATGCATTGCTTTTTGCGAACAAATAAAGAAACTTATGAAAGCAATGAGATCTTGTGTCCTGATCAAATCAAAGAAACTATAATTCGCTATATGTTTAAAACTTTAGAATTTCATCTTTTCGACAGTCAATTTAGCACCTACGTAAATATTTTATAATTTATATATATATATATTTATTTATATACTGTTTCAATTGTTATTATCTCTTTTTTTTTTTAACTTTTTCTTATTTTTAAAAAACAGCCTAGAGACTGTAAACTTGGATTAGTCATTTTCTTATGGAATCTTAAAGTTACTATCAACTCAATTTATGAATCTTATCAAGAGCTTAAGTCAGCAGATCAAAGTGTTAAAGATATTCTTG
Organism: Gigaspora rosea; assembly: GCA_003550325.1. NCBI lineage: Eukaryota > Fungi > Glomeromycota > Glomeromycetes > Diversisporales > Gigasporaceae > Gigaspora > Gigaspora rosea. The sequence continues at coordinate 347,528 of QKWP01000339.1, read as the reverse complement.
AAGAAGAAAAACCAAAATTTCGAAACATGGTTTCACATATGGAAATTTGTGTTTCGAATATTTTAAAAATTCTTAAATCGGATGATAATGATGATAATATTTTACGAGAACAATATACAAAATTAAAAGGTATTACAATGTATGCTAAATATATATATATATATCCTATATCAGATATATGCTTGCTAATTTAACCAAATTCAATTTAGCTTAATGTTATCTATTAACATTCTGACAATTATATAACATAGGGGATTTATCATTATTTTGTGAAGCCACTATTAGTCTATTGGAACTTGTAAAACAGATTTCTATTGAATGTGACAAACAACTCCAAAATTTGGAAAGTCAAAACAAAAGTTTAACTACTAAATTATTGGCTGGTGCTTGGTAAGTTGCTAAAAAATCAGCTTTCATGATTGTCATATTGTTTGAATGTTAATTTATGATACGATTATTAAATTTATAGTACTCTTGCACTTACCGTTGGTGCTGGTGTATTATACGCTTATTCGAAGAGCTCTAGTGATTCTAAAGACAAAAAATCTAATTCGAAGAGCTCTAGTGATTCAGACAGATCTATATCATTTGAGGTATTGTTAATTTTTATATCCCATTTTTATTATAATTTTTCTTTCATGTGTGCTCTTCTAATATCATTCCACTATTTATTTAATTAACTAGAACTACGCTAAATTAGGAAGTGCTGCTGCTGTTGTCGTGGGCGGCCTAACAATTGGGAGTGGCATGTTCGTTTCTTCAGCTCTTCAATCAACAATTTCCCGTCTAGTAAACACTCTGAAACAATTAAGAAATCTTCATGATAAATTAAAAGATTGGTCTTTTTATGGACAAAGTTATTTGAATCGGGATTATGAAGAAATGTACGAATATAAATTAAATTTGCTTTCCATATTTTCGGATATTAAAGAGCAATGCAAAAAACTTGACCTAGCTTTGGAATATTAGAAAACAATGCAAAAAGCTCAGTCTTTTTATTTATATATAAATAAGTTTATTATCATTATTAGTTTGCACAGTACTACAGTATAAGATTATATATTTATAAAATTTTTCATACCTGCATAAAAAATTTACACTTTTATCTAAGACTGTATTATTAATTTTGAAGAATATATATATATTATTCTATTTTATGAATCACTTGACATTGTATTCGATAGTTCTAATAAATTATCTTTTAAACGAGAACGCCAACATGGATCTCTTTAATAAGTTAGATAAAATTTGGTGATTCATGTCGACTTATCGTTATAAACGCGTATATTTGCCGCCCAATCCCGAACCCTGGCCAAATTAATATCTCAACAACTTAATAATTATTTAAACTAATGGCATTTTTTCATAATTGCAAATTTTGGGTATAGGTTTTGTCAGCAAGGATGTTTAACGCGTATATTTGTGCAGGCGGATAATTTGTAACAAGTTATTCCGACATACAAAACAATAATAAGCAAAATACGGGACAGGAAATGACTATTCATCACCGTAGAAAATCATCATTCGTGGTCACGTATGCATGGACTTTTTGTTTGATAGTTAGGCATTTACGCGAAAATATTAATGTTGCATTTAAGTAAATAATTTGGTATAAAAAAAGAAAATTTCTCACCATACTGCGTCCTAAAACAGCAAATAATATTAAGCCTCTTTTATTGTCGACCAAAAGAGGTTTAATTCTAAGCCACTTCTATTCAAAATATTTTTTTGTGATTAATCATTCAAGACCTCATTCAAGCCATAATTTGATTTGTGTGAAAGATGAATACGTTATTTATTTTTGGTTTTCGAATAACAAAAAGCCCAATTATGACTTCTTTTTATAAAAATTTTAGCACTTACCTGCTTGGATATCATGAAAACGGCTTAGCAATAGTAAATAATTGTTTTTCAAATTGGTATTCGGAACATTTGAAATTTTTTTCTTTTTTAATAACGTGCGGACATCATACATACGTACATAGCTTTTTTTTTTTTGGTTTTTTTTTTTTCTTGGCAAACATAACAATTTTAAATTCTCAACTTGAAATTATCGTAATGCTAAAATTCTCGACTTGAAATTAAAACCTTCATAAACAAATAAATAGTATAAAAATTATTCTACTTATTCTACTTTCGTGTACAAGTTAATAATAACCATGGCACCAGCCCAATTCGAGAGATTCCCTCGAACGCGATTAATTAAATTTGCAATTGTTATTAGTGTTATAACAATTATATCAAATATAACTGAAGGAGTACTTTCAATGATCTTTGGTCAACGAACAAGATCAGTTAGTTTAGTAATTTTTGGTATCGCATCATTTGTTGAGACAGCATCTTCAATATTAGTCTTATGGCGTTTCACTATTGAACTTCGACAAAGAATTGTCAAAGTTTCAGTCTCTGCTATTTCTGCTACTTCAAATTCTTCAGCTTCTTTCTCATCTCTTGAAAAAGAACAAAAGTTAATTGATTATGAAAGAAAAGGAACATTAGGGATTGGTGGTTTATTCATTATATTAGCCATTGGAACATTATTACATTCAATTATTACTTTAACTCAGAAAAATCATCCTGAAAATACAACAGCAGGTTTAATAATTTCAAGTTTATCAATCTTTATCATGTTAATAGTATATACTTTTAAGAGATATTTAGCTATAAAATTAAATTCTTCAACTATGTTATATGATTCTCAATGTTCATTGGCTTGTATTAAAATTACCGCAGTACTTTTTTGTAGTAGTTTACTTTATATGATTTGGGTAAATTTGTGGTGGACTGATTCTGCTGCAGCTTTAATATTTAGTATATTTTTCGCTAAAGAAGGTGTTGATATGATTCAACGAGCCAACGATGAGAATTTTACCGGTGGATATATTGGTGCTGTAGATGTCGATAGTGAAAGACAAAGGGGTAATAATACGAGTGAAGGGTGCGAACCTGATATTAATAAGGAGGAAGGGAGACATTTACGAGTTTCTATAAATGATGATGAACAGGTTGAAAAATCTGCTATTATCGGAGCTTGGTGGAGAGAAAACGGCACAGATATCGAATTAGAAAATATGGTAGGAAAAAATATCACAAATGGAACGGAGACTTCATATCCTATCGCTATCGCAGCTCATTAGGATGCAATTGTTTTTCTTTTTTCTTGGTATTTTATTATTAAAATTATAACATATTTAAACATATATATAGGATAAATATAATGAAACTTCATGGTTCTTTTATACGAATAAAACATAATCGATTACGTATGGTGCTTATATAACTATGAATTATTTGATACTTGTATATTCTCATCTTAACCATGATAACTGAGTGCACTTACGTATCTATTGTATAACCAGGACGTGAGATACTTAAGTATATTCCGTTATTATATCCACTAAGTAATAGTTATATCCTGGGCAGTTGGGTATAAGTATTTCCGTTTATACACTGAGTGCCAGGGTATAACTGATTTATACCATGCGATCTTGATATAATGGCCAGGGTATAAAAAATGTAATTTTTAAACTCCAGGAAATTAATAAAACGAAACTGCTATTGCCACCCACTATTTTTGCAAATGCCACCCCTCATATAACTCTTTTGACCCTAACCTTAAACTTCGAAACAAATGAACTATTAAAGATTATACATAGCATATGTCACTTGAGTGTTCGACGTTCATATGATCATAGTAAAGTGTAACGGTAGGACCTTTTCAAACTTATTTGCGCGGGTAACACAAAATAAAAAAGGGAATCCGATTTTGTAAATAAACTAAGTGCGCGTGATAAAAATTTAGGGTTAGGGCCTTAACGTTAGAGGCTATAGGGCTAGAGCAGGGCCAGTGATTTTCTGCGGTGACAAAATCAAAATTATGCGGTGACAGAATTTAAATTGTGATGTGATGTGAAACATATTTGTCAAATTATGTGCGATTTTGCGGTATACTTGGCCAAATTATTTGCGATTCTGTGGGATTCTTACGAAATTATGTGTAATTCTGTGATTCTGTGATATACTAAACTAAAAATTTGTCGGAACTTTCCGGACTCTGTTTTGAAAAATTTTTCATGACCTTGCTCGTAATTTGAGTTCATTCAAATTCTACGTCGGAAGATACCAGATCTGTTAGATTTTATATACCGACTTGCCAATAATTGGCAAATTATGTGCCAATTCTTATAAATTGGCATATTATGTGTTATTCTGCGGTGATAAACACCAAATTATGTGTTATAGGCGTATTTATGTGAATTCTGTGGTATTATGTGAAACACATAAAATCACTGGCCCTGGGCTAGTGATGCTTAATATAAGTAAAATTTCATTCCCGTCATTTTTAATTAGTGCACAAAGATCAATTTAAACATCAGTTTTTGCGTATTTTCGCTTTTTTCTTCGTTTACTCGTGTTCGAATTCTTCGTCGGGCTGATCCGGAATAGTCAAAATTTGCACTCTCCGACTTGCTATTTCCTCTCCAGGAGCTTGTATTACCCGCGCAAATAAGTGGATGCCATTTTCAGGGCTACCTAAAAAAAATCGCACTTACAAGACTAGGTGCGACGGTTCAGCTACACAAATACTTTCTTGCTTTTAGTTTTGAACGAGAAAAACAATAAACCTGAGAAGAATTATGCCTTCAAAAATAGCCTTTCGTTTCATTTTTTGGGGTAGTTTCAAGAAGAGTGAATCCAGTGATGATCTCAAATTGTAACACCCTCGATATAATCACATCTAATTTTTAATTGGCCAAAAAAGTAAATCGGATGATGCTGAAATCCACGTGACCCCATATCCAAATCTCGTGTAACCAATTGACACTTCGTAATCAAAACAATCACAAATGCTGTAAGTGGCCAGAGGCAAAATGCATCTATAAAACTATAGTGTAGGAATAGTGTAGGAATCCTTAAATCAACAAGTGAAATTGATAATTTTTAAAACATTATAAAAAAATAACTAGTATAGCTAAAACAATTTTTCTTTTTATAAAAATATAGAAAAAGACTTTAAGAATAAAGCTATATTAATTAGCAATTTACATAAGAACAGGACAAAAGTCGGGGATAAGTATTTATATAGTTTTAATAGTAATATGGAATCCAATTTCCCAAAATTATATAGTAAAAAGACGGGGTTTTTTAAAATTCAAAATTTCAGCTCTTAGTAAAGTACCTTTTATTTTTAGAAAATTCTACCAGACTTTTAATAAAAAGAAAGACAAATACCATATTTTTATGCCTATATAATTTAATTTTATATTATATTTAAAATATTAATACTTTATATTGTAGGCAAACTGGATTCCAACATTCGAAATGTTATAGTAAATTTGCTTATTGTTATTATATAAAATTTTATAGATTGTCCTGTTTTTACGTGAATTGCTAATTAAATTTAAATACTTTTATAAAGGTTTAACTATTTTTATTAATAAACATAAAATTTGGCCACTATAATTTTGACCAGAATTACTATAATTCTGGCCAAGGTATTATAATTTTGATCAAAATTATAAAAAATAATTTATGTTAGTTTTTTTTTTATTTTTTTTATTTACAAAATTTTTTGCAATTCTATTGGCTCTGGCCAATTTTTGACCCAATACTAAGTTAAAAGGTCCAAGCTCTTTACCTGTTATACTGTATTTCTGTTTTTTTTTTTTTTTTTATTTGCAAAATTTTCTGTAGCACTTTTTTTTAATTGTAATGCAATTTTTATATTTTTCTATGATTTTATTATGCTTGTATTATATTTTTTTTTTAAAAAAATAAATATATGTATTAAATTTTAATTAGTTGGGCTAGATGCTGCAAAAAGGGACCAAATTGAAAATTTTTTAAAATATATTTTTTATATAAATCAATTTAAAATAAGATTAGAATCATTTTTTACTTAAAACACAAAAGTAGTTGTATTAATAAAATGTTGCTATATTGTTCTTTAAAGTTTGACCTGCGGGTCGATAGCATAGCGGTTATGCTCCCAGGTTCCCAATCGAAGGTTGCCGGTTCAATACCGCCTGGGGGTAAATTGAATTTGATAGTCAGAACCCGATTAGGAATAACCGAAGTCATACAAGATGTAAGGTCGGTCCAATAAGGCACGAACTTGATGGCGGCATTTCCGTGTAATGTATACGTACCCACAGGAAACAGGACTGAGGTGGCTCAGCCGGTCCTGCAAGAAGTTAAATAATGCGGTGCGGACCCACATTTGGGTGGCGAAAGGCAAACCGGATGAAGTCTTCATCACAGTAACATCTCCGAGTGGCCAAAGCTCTGACGACAGAGGTCTTCTGGGCGGCGTAAGGCAAGCTGGTTGGTTTATCAGAGTTGGGTTTAAGTGGAGGTTGCTCAAAAGGAGGGTTACAGAGAAGAGCGCTGGGTCTTAAGATTAAAAAAAAAAAAAAAAGTTCTTTAAAGTTTGCACTTTCTTATGATTTATTATAAGATTTACATCATAAAAATTGATTTCCAAAGATCTTTTGTTTTGTCAATTTGGTCCCTTTTCACAGCACCTAGCCTAGTTGATTGATTTACTTTTTTTTTATTATTATTATTATAGTCCTAAGTAGTGTTTTGCAGACCCAATCTGAGATTCAAATCTGATCCAGATCCGTACTCGTCCGGATCCCAAAAATCAAGATTTGGATTCAGCTATCGAATTCAGATTCATATAAATATCTAAAAAGATCTGATCTGTCATATATAAAGATCCGGTCAGGATTCGTATCTGTGTATATAAATACTAATCTGAATCTATACTTGGACCCAATTTGAAATTTCAGATCGGATTCGGATCTTTAAAAATATCTGTCCAATCTAATTTGTGCGGAACACTAGTTCTAAGCAATTGATTTAAAGAAAATAGAGTCTTTTAAATTTTCACTTTTTGAAATAAGTTGATTTTCGTGATTTGATTATAGTAGTTGATGGCTTGGTAATTTAAATGCTAAGGGGTGATTGGCCGGATGCTTGACTTAGTTATTACGTAGTCGATTTTGATTAGTCAATCATGGGGTGCACGACTATGCAAGTGCATAAAAAACTTAAACACTATTTTTTAATACAATATATCTAATATACAAAAATAATATAATTAAAGCAATACAAATCTATAACAATCTTGGAATCTAGTAATTAGAATTTGATGATTTTGGGCTCTTGAAATCATCTTACTAAGACAAACATTTTGGTAGTAAAATCATCCAAAACAGGCCATTGGTTCAAAAGTTATTTAATATTAAAGTTTAAAAATTTTTTAAAATTTTAATAATTTTAGCCAATCAAATTGCAGTATTTATGATCAGATAGAGGGAAGGGGTAGCTTCTTAGTAGCAAAATAACAGCTAATAAATGGCTTTTCTCTAACTTTAATTTATAAATTCTGATAATTTGGATAATACTAATAAAAAACAATAGTTATTATTGGTTACATATTTAAAAATATTTAAATCTTAAGATTTTATAGATTTATTAAAGTATATATATAAGAAATAACTTGAAGCACTATATATAATCTTAAAACTTAAAAAAAACCAATATTATATTTTTTATTTAGAAAAAAAAATATATTGCTAAAATTAATTTTTTTAAATATAAAACTTTGTTCTCTAGGTTGATAGCATAGTGGTTATGTTCTGAGGATACAAATTGCAAGGTTGCCGATTCAATTCCTTCCAAAGACAAAATACAAAAGCCAGCTAGTTAGAAAACTAAACACTGTGGGAGACAAGGACCTGGAATATCGTACGATAGACTTTATTATTTCAAGAATTTGTAGCTATGAAGAAAACTGTGCCAGAACCCCAATTTGGAATAACCAAAGTCACAAAACGTAATGTAAGGCCTAAGCCTGAATAATATGATACTACATGAACTTGTGGCACCACCAAGCTAACTTGGTGAAATTCCGGGTTGGATAGTAACTTCATAAAGGGTTTTTTTAGCTTCAACCTCTCTAGGAGTTGATGCAGTGGGTCTAGGGTTCAAGGCACAGAGGCACAGGCATGCCTTTTGGGCATGCCTTAGGGGCATGCCTATAGGCATGCCTTTTAGCTGATGGTATGCCATAGTCATGTGACATAAATGTCATATCTGATTGGCTAATATGGTTAGAAGTAATCAGGAGTATAGATAGTCAAGCAATATCAAAGAAAAGAAAGCAATTGTTTGATATTTTTTATACAAAAAGAGCATGTCTATAGGCATGAGGAGCATGCTTTAACTCATAGCATGCTCTTAGAGGCATGCCTAATTTTTTTACCTGTGCCTCGAACCCTAGGTGGGTCGCATTTAGGTGCTGTTAGAAGTAACCAAATGAAGTCAGGCTTGTATTAGTAATAGATTAATACTGTATATGTTCTTGTATACACATAACTATATAAATAAAGCAATGGTGAGATCTGCCAAAGTTTAAAAAAAATTTTAATAAAGCTTTAAAAAGTTTTATTAAAAAAATCCAAATTTTTAAAATCAAAGCAGGCAAATTTGGTTGCTTTACAAATTAAAAAATAGTTTTTTTTTTTTTTTAGATAATAATTTGAATTCCATACATTTACAAATAAAGATTATTAAGATAAATTTTGATTATTTGCCAAATCATTTCAAGATTAACTTGATTTATAATTTCTTTATATATCAACTAATTTGGTCTTTTCTAGAATAAATTATAAAATGCAAAACACTAAATAAAAAAATTTAAATTTATAATTATCATATAAAAAAAATATAAAAATTTCATTTGTTAAACCATTTTTTTAATTTGTTGAAATGGATTGTATTATGCATTAATAATGGGAATTTTTAACATAAGTTGATTTTACTTTACTATTAAAATTTTTTTAGATATATATTAATACCAAATATTACAAAATTAAATTTTATTCAGTTTTAGAGAACTGAATTAATTAATATAGTTTGAATCGTTTTTTGAGTACAATTTTGTCAATATTTTTATTTTCATCTTTAATATCTAACAATGAAAAAGTATCTAATTGGTAATTAGATATGACTAACTCATTATCAACATACTAAATGTGAAATTTAAAATACCTAAATTTTAATTTCTTCATTTTATTTGAATATTTCTTTCTAATTATCATTAAAAGTTTCTCTAAGATTAATAGTCTTGTTACTGTCTTGTTTCAGTATCAAATTTACAGTAATTGTTTTTTTATTTAAAAATTCTGTTAATGTTTATTTTTAAACATTAAAAATGACAGACCTAGCAGCAATTTCTTGAGAGAGAAAAATATATTCATTTACACTTGCGTCTCTTGGTCCTCCAACATAATATCAGGAATTTCATTTTCAAAATAATCAAAAAATAATCAATAATTGTACATACTTTTAAATTCAATTTTGAGATATTGATTCATACTCCTGTTGCTACACATTGACCTAGTAAATATGTTGAAACAGAAATATATTGTAAATAAATTCCTACATAAAATAAATGGTATTAATTGCTATTACAATATAAAATAGAGTACTCACATTATATTACGATATACTCTTCTTTTTCTTTTTTCCACTATCTTCACTCTTTTTACGTCTTTTAGTAATATTATCTGTGAAAAAAAATCAAAAGCGCATAAATAGTGTACCCAAACATCATCTTTAGATATTCAAATTATCAACATATACCCGCATTTGGTTGATTGGGACTTGAAGGTTGTGCGGGTGGTTGATCCGGTGTTTGCTTAACAAATAATGTAAATATTACTATGCTATAACGGAAAAAGACAACAATTTAACTATAAAAATAACGAGCCAAACTACCTCGGAGATAGTAATATCATTTTGATTTCCAGCAGTCAGCTCTTGTATTTTTTTCTTGGGATTGCGCGGCAACTTGATTCCATTGTTGAGTCATTTTAATTGTAGTAGATTTAAACGCACGTTCTACTCCATTACGAAACTTAAATAATTCAGCAGGATCTTGTTGGGCTATTCGAGATTCTTTTAATAATACCATAAACAAATATTAACATCGTTTGAAGAGCACATTATAAATGTAGATTAAACTTATTTTTATTGCTCGATGTTCCCGTATGAGAATCACCAACCTTCCAAGTATATCCGGTTGCAGGTATGCTGTATTAAAGGCAATACCTTCCAAGTATATCCGGTTGCAGGATGAAATTCAACTTGTTAGTATGCTGTATTAAAGGCAATATGTAATTGATAAAGGCTCGTCAACTATTTCAAATAATTTCGGTCAGTCATTTAAGAACATTAAGAACATAAACATTAATTTATTATCAAAAAACTCTTACAACGCGATTTCCGATAATCGAGTATAAACTTGGTGCTTGAAAAATATTATAATTCAAAATATAATATGTTGCAACTAAGTTAACTATGAAATTATTGAATATTAAATTAAAATTTGAAATGAAATTAGAAATAGAAAAAAAAAATATTAATAAAGATTATATAAGCGAACCTTCCCATTCACTAAGACGATTTTGTTTTCGAATGACCCACAGCGCCGGAGGCCTTTCCTGCACCACTTGGAATTCAATTCCCTTCATTTTCCTATAAATTAAACAGATTTCATTTGTATAAACTTTTTGGAAACAGCTAATAATTCATAAATATGTATTTACTTCAAAGGCATAATGAGATCCTTTAAATCATTAAAACGCGTTTGCATTTTCAAACTGGCGTTATTGCATTGCGAATCTCAAAAGGGTGACGTTTCAAAGTAACTTAGGACATTATTCGAATTTAGCCCATCCGGTTGCTATGTTTCGGGGAAAGTTATGGTGAAATTACATTCCAGATAAGACAAACTTTTAGACAGGATAAGCATACCGCGAGAATCCAGTCAAGGTCTCTCCAGATAATGGTAGTTGGATCAGGTTCGACCATTTTCGATAAATGTTAATTCAAGTAATCATAGAAGTTAACAAGGAATCTTAACCACGTGATATTATGGAGCAAAATCAATAAAAAGAGGAATTGTAAATCTTTTTACATCCATTAATCGAGTAGGATCGTAATTGTTCTCAAAACGAGTAAAGATTTGCAGGAAAAAAAAGTCGACTTTTACGACAAACTCGAAAATTTAAACAAAGGTATTATGATAATATCCAGCTACCGATATGGAGTATAACAAAATATTATATATATTTTTAAGCATGATCGTATCCTATGTTCGTATAGACAATAATGAAACATCTTGCTGCCTATTTGTTGCTTAACCTCACCGGAAAAGATCCCAAAGCCAAAGACATCAAGGCTCTTCTTAATAGTGTTGGCATTGAGGGAGACGATGAAAGGATTGAAACTTTACTTTCCGAACTAAACGGTAAAGATATCAATGAGGTTGGTCCACTTTATATATTACCTTTTAATTTATGTTAATTGTGCGTTATATGTATAGCTGATCGCTGAGGGATCCGCTAAACTTGCATCTGTTCCTTCTGGTGGTGGTGGTGGTGG
>QKWP01000339.1:282573-334943 GCA_003550325.1 Gigaspora rosea | reverse complement strand
GCGTGTTTTGTTTGGAGTCTTAATGAAGTAAACGGAGCGCGTGAAGTATTTGTAATTATACCAAGGGGAAGTTTCTTTTTGGTGTGTAAATCTAAAAAGTTATTTATGAATAAATCGAGTTGTGTTAGTGGTTGTTGGATTTTGTTCGCAAATTCTATTATTATACGTTTTATTTTAGTGTGGTGGTTATGGTGATTTGAGGTGCAGATGATTATATGTGAAATGTCTTCCGATTCTGCATAGCATCGAGGACATAAGTGGTTAGGGTGTTTGGTAGGGTGGCGAAAATGTAGGATTAGGTGGGTTTGTAGCTCCTCAGCTAACAGTTTCACTTTGAAGTTTTTCAAATTGGAGCGTGCCAGGTCCATGTAAAGTGCTTTTGGGCGGTCGTCATATGAGAGGTATTGTGTTGTTGCGTCCCAATCTATATTGTTAATTTGTGTATCCTAGAGCACTAATCTTTGTTGATTATGCCAAGAAAGTAGTTTGATAATCTTGTGTATATATTTTATGTTAGTGCGAAGCAACATTGTACAGGTAATTCCATGGATTTGGGGTGTATATCTGTTATATATGTAAGTTTGGGGAGATAAATCTAACGGAAATGGGTTAGTGTGATTTGTAATATTCATTTTCTTATATAGAGTAGTGCTAATTTTTTTGTCCATCATTAGGGTGTCTATTATTCTTATGGTAAGGTAGTAGGGGTGGTTGTTTAGTTTATAATGTTCGCCAGGTTGAAGGAGGATTAGTTGTTGGATTATATGGTGGAGGATTGCACAGTTGGTGTTCAAGTTAATTGTCGCATATTTTTTTGTGGTTGTTAGCAGGAATGCAAATAGGGAACATGTTGCGTTCATTTTTGAAGGCCAATTCTTATTGTAACTGGCTATAGGTTGGTCATTGTCAATTTGTCCGATTGCGATAGTTCTTTTGCCGAGATCCGTGATGTCCATTTTAGAAGTAGTGATTTGTATGTTTATTGTCCGTTTCTGGTAGTTTTGTCTTTTTAATTGTTCATAAAGCGGGATCGGTGGGTTGTTGAATGCGGTTAAGGGTCGTGACAGTGTTAAATTTGAGATAACAGAGCTTTTGTCTTTTGTGAGGGGTATGATTCTATTGTTATTAAGTGCAATTTTGATTTCTTGCATATTTGCATGTATATGACGTTTACTGTTCACTTGGAGGTTATAGTAGGTTTTGTTGTCCATACGGATGTAGCAGCGAACTCTATTGATTCTCATGTCTTTGTCTTTGCATCCCGGACATGGAGAGATTTCATGTATAGTAGGGTTTAATATTTTGAAGTGTAGAGCGTGGGTTGGTTGATTGTGGAGGTTAAATATTTTTGCTATCTTTCCTTGACTTGTAATGATCCAGGGATGTTTGGATGGGGTCCATTTCTAACATGTAAAAGGGTTGGGTATACTAAAGTTTGTGTGGGATTAGTTTGGTCTCTAATGATATTTTGTATTTGAGGGAACCATTTTGGGGTCTTGTCCTTTGGGATTTTTCTTATATTGTGATGAAATTCTTTTCAGTTTAAGAATTGTGTATTATCATGGGTCAGGAATTGTTCGATGCAAGTGATTGCGTGTAGATTCAATTTTTGCTTAATCTTATTCCTTTGGGGTGATAGATAAGAATATTATTGATGAATGTGCCTTTTAGTTTAGTTGGAGTAGGCCAAGTTAATAAAGGTCTTGTCATCTGTACGCCAAGGTTGTGGCATTCAGATATTGCCTAGCCTGTGTGGGTATTGTGTTGTATTGTGGAAAAGAGAGTGGGTTGTTCTAGGATAGAAGAATCAGTGTTTGCGGAGTCCTGTAATTGTTGAAGTCTTAGTTTGAAAAAAGAAACGTCGAAATCTAGATCGTTTAGATTTCTTAAAAGTGATGTAATAAGTGTGGATTGTTGCGCCTGTTGCATACTATTTAGTACGTATATGTTAGGGCAGAGAATGAAGGTGTTGGGTATTCCACGAGCCAGTTTTCCTTTATATTTGATTAGATTAATACAACTTTTTGTTAGACTAGTGAGTTGTGCTGGGTTAAGGTAAGAGGCTTGAATTCTATATTGGAATCGGGGTATGATAACGCTGTTGATTACATAGACAGCCTGTTTTTCGGTTATTTTTGCGAATTGCAGTTTCTTTAGATTGGTTTTGGTTTCTGCTATGATTAGTTTCTGGACGGTTTTGTAGTTATTTTCTAGGGAGAACCATGCTCCTAGATACTTGAGGGGTTCATTTTTTTTGTTCACATATATGACTGTATTATCAAACAGTATGCTGGGATTGTTGTCCAAAGAATTCGTGATCATTGCTAATTTGAGTGGATTGATCTTGATATTATTTAATTTATAGAAAGATGAAGCAGTCGATATAATGTGTTCTAGAGCATTTTTATTTGGGGCGATCCAAAGTGAGTCATCCATGTACACCATGACCGATGTGTGGATAAGACGTAGTGGGTTTGTCAGTATAGTCGCAGTATAGCCTTTGTGTTGGTTGTGTATTACTGTGATTAGTGGATCGTAATATATTTTCCATAGGAGTGGGGAGAATGTTTCTCCTTGATCGATGCCGTCTCCCACTTCATAGAGTTGGGTGAAACCTAGACTTGTTATTACTCTGTTGGTCCAGTTGAAAAGTAAATGTATAATTAGTTCGATGATTTGTGTTGGAATTTTGATTCTAAGGAGCACTCTTTCTAAAGTTTTAATGTGGACAGAATCAAAGGCTTTCGACATGTCTTGAGATAATGCCCATAGTTCTTTTTTATTTGTAATTGCGTCTTCAATGATATGGGTTAGCCTGGAAATAGGTTGTAAAGTAGATTGTAGTGGGAATCCTGCAAAGTTAAATGGTGATAAGACTTTGTTATGCATTAGTATTGTGGTAAGCCTATTGTTAATGATTTTAGTAAGTATTTTTCGTGTGTGATCAATCAGTATGATTGGTCTAGTTTCTAACAGGTTGTAGTTATAAGTGGGTTTTTTTGCTATGGGCCATATATGTGCCCTGGTCCAGTGTTGGGGAACTTTGTTTAGCCTTAAACAATCATTGAGGATATTTTTTAGTCTGTCAATAGTGTTTTGGGGTAGGTGTTGGAGAGCTTCATTGGCAATGCCAGAAGGGCCCGTTGCTTTTCTGAATGGGACTAGTTTAATTGTATTAAGTAACTCTTCATCTCCTATAGGTTTTAGTAATGGATTATATATGTTTGGATCGATTGTTTTAATGGGTGCGTAAGCTTCTGCCTAGTCTTCATCTACGTCGTTATTTGGTGGATTATTCTTGGTCCATTGTTTGTAGTGGATATGAAAATGTTGAAGTATTTCGTTCTTGTCTGTTATAACCTCATCCGTTAGGATTATCTTGTCTGCCCGGATGGTATCTTTATGTCTCTTCAGAATGCTGTCTAACATTCTACTGGTGTTGTTGCTAAAGTCTTGATATTTACGCTTTACATAAAATTCAATTTGATTGTATTGTTGCTATCAAGTTTCTTGATTGCAGGCAACCCATATTGTGTGTTTATACTGTTTTAATATCGCAATTAAGTGGTTTAATTGCTCTGCAGTATAAGGCTCACTTAGTGGGGTGATATCTATTTCTGTTAATTTAGTAATTTTGTGTGTTAATTGGTTCACGGTGTTGAGTGGGCCGTTATTATTAGTGGTTAGAATCTGGAGGCATTTCTTTATGGATTTAAAGCGGTATGAAGATGGGTTGCTTTTAATGACAGTGCATAGAATTGTTTTGTAGTAGAATAAGTATAGGGTACATGTTTATTAATGGCGTGCTTGACCGTTGCTTGCCAGAAGTTCCAGCTTTTGTCAAGTTGTTCCTGGTCATTAGATTGTGCTGGCGGAGTACTCTTGGCAAAGGTATTAGTTAAAGTCGTTGTATATTCCTCCCAATTTTGTTGTGTCATTTTGTTGTATTGAAATATTCTATGTTTGTGCTTTTTGTTTCTAGGGCTGTGAGATGGTAGAATATTTAAGTGCCATGTAGTTTTTATTATACAGTGATCACTTCCTGTAATGTAAGTGGCGTCTGTAATGGTGGGGGAATCAAGGTCCAGTATCATCGATTTGGCTAGTTGCATGTGGTCCAATCCAGGTTGGGGTGGTTATGCTGTGGAAGTCAAGTAGGCTGACTGCCTGTGCTGCATTTAAATTTCTAAATAAAGAAAAGTTTTTTTCTCTGTCCTGATTGGCGTTGAAGTCTCCAAGGATAATTGTGTGCCAGTTTTTTGTTTTAGCATTGAGGTACCATTCAAACACTCGATCCTGAGTTTTCTTGCAGAGTTCACGATGATTAGATGGGAGATATACTGAGATAATTCTAGTTTTGTTTTTTCTAGAGAAGAAGAGGTCTATGTAAATTGCAGTGCCTGGATATGTTTTAATATCGTGGATATATGGTTGTAAATCTTTGTACACCATTAATGCGGTTCCGAGGCTAGACTCTCTTTGATTGTTCTTGTATGGTTGGAAGTTAGATGTATAAAAGTGATATATTGGGTTGGTAAGTCCCATATCATTATTGGTTAGTTTAGTTTCAGTAATAGAAATAATATGTGCATTAGTTTCAGCACAGGTTTCTATCCATTCTTGGAGTTTGGTGGTTTGGTTTAGTCCTCTGATATTGTGTGTAATTAGGTTGATTCCATTTCGTATATCCATTTTGTATTGGAATGAAGAGCCAGACGATTGTAATTGCTGCATCATCAGCGAAATATAATAACATAAACTTGTGTAAGTTATTACGGCCCGAAATATTGCGCAATAATTACGGTCTAGATGAAATATTGCGCAAATAATTGCGAAATATTGCGCAATAAATAATGTAATATTATGAAATATATTACGCAAAATTACGAAAATTATAGCGTAATATTACGTTATATATTGCGCAATATTTCGAATTAATTCGAAACAATTCGAATAGACGTAAATGGTTCAAACAGCAAAATATTTAAAACTAAAAGATAGCTACTAATAAGTAAGTAAAGATAATCAATTCAAATTTATCAAATTCGATTCGAAATATTTCGGTGAATTTCAAATTAATTCGAAATAAATTAAATATGAATAATAGGAAATATATTTAAACGAAATTATTATCCGATTTATTAGATATTTTCGAATTAATTCGAAAAAAAGCAAAATAAATAAACTTTATTTAAATAAACAAAATATAAATTTTATAACTTAAAATATATTTTATTAATAATTTTATTTTTTATTTTATTTAAAATTTTAAAAATTACATAAAAAAAAAGCTAAATTATAGAAAATCCTAAAAGAAATATATAAAAAAAAAATAAAAAACAAAAAAACGCAGCATTATTCAAATAAAAAAAAAACAAAGCAAAAAATAAAAACTTTTACTTATCATCATCAACCGTAAATTTCTTATCATCATCATCATCAACGTCTGAGGCCAAAGAATCATCATCAACCGGTTTATTTATGTCTACTTCGGGTACATCTTCTTGGTTAGTTGTTTCTTCATCAGAACTAACTCGAACTATTTCGGATTATTAATAAAATAAAAATTAAAATTAGCTAATTCGAAATATTGCGAATTAATTCAATTAAGTTGTTAAAGTTAATCTTACTATACTTTCGCCGTTTATTAGTCTAAATAATTCATAAAAATTAAAATAAATTCAATTAAATTAAATAAAATTAAAAAATTTTACCTTTTCGGAAAGTTTCGAATTGTTTTTACGTTTATAAACCTTTTCCTAATTAATTTGAATTATGTTATTAGTTTTAACATTTTTGATATAAATTTAAATAATTTAAAATTATTTTTACTATTTCGACTTTATTCGAAATTGGTTCTTTAAATTTATCACTTTCTTCATCACAAGAATCAACTTCTGAACATGGATTTGATAATGGGTCGCCGTTTTTTAATCTCACCTATTTTATTCGAAATAATTCGAATTTAGTTAATTAATTTATGTAATTAAACAAAAATAAATTTAAATACTTACTAAATGTCTTGCAGCCAATTTCTTTATGACATTTTCTTCTATTGTTAATTTATCATAATCTGGGTTGAGTATAGTTTGAGCTACTGCTATTGCATAAGCTACATTTTCTTCGGAAGCATCTTCTTCAGGCCAAATTTTCTTTAATACCCTAGCTATATATGTCTCTTCAGAACCTTCTTCTATTTCTTTAAATAGCTTCTTATAACAATCTTTTGTCTTTTTCGAGCCCTTCCAAACTCGAATCTCTTCTGATGAAGCCGAATTATTTATGGGATCTAAAAGATTCCCAAAAACAAAAAACGTATTTTTCTTTATACTGCTTGTTAGTGTACCTCGCAATGATCTAATTTGTTTCAAAAGCTATAAGTATTGTAAATAGTAAATTAAAATATTTTAAAATAATTCGAAATGTTTCGAAATAATTTTAATTATTTCGAAACAATTCGAAACATATAAAACATATAAATTAAATAATAAGGTTTTACTGGTCCATTGATGTTTCTTGTATAATAGGCATTCCACTGGTTCGGCGTATTTTTCTTGTAATCTTCTTTATAATTACTCCTGACATATCTATCTAATTCCGCCCTAATTAGCTCTTCTTCGGGATAAATCGCTTTAGTTAGAATTTCTTTAGATACGCTTTTAATCACATCCTATAAATAAAATTTATTAAAGTTATTTAAAATATTAAATTATCTTAAACATATTATTATAATATTAAAAAGATAAATTGAAACTTAATAATTACTTCTTTAAATGTTTTATCATTGGAAAAATCGAAGTTAGAGTCTAATTTTTCCTCAATATCTTTCAATCTAGTTTCCATAATCCTGACTTTCGCTTTAATATCTTTAACTTCCTTAAGTAACTCGCCTTGATTCTCAATAATCTTCGAAATAGATCTTGCAAGTGCTTATAAATAAATAGAATAAATTAATCATATAATTTTAAATAAATCGAAATAATGTTAAAATATTTTAAATACATTCGAAACTATTCGAATTTTCATAATAAGGCGAAGTTTCACTCGGTCCAATTTCAAGGCTGTCGACTTTATCGTAGAAGCTTTCACTTAACTCAGTTCTGCGAGTAGATTCAAGGCTTGCCTTCTTTGTGGTTGACTTGTTATCAGATTTCTTCGCAGCTTTCTTTGAGCTAAGATTAAAACCTGAAAATTTATCTAAAATAAATTAAAAATTTTCAGTAATTTTTTATTATAATATTTAAATTTTTGAATAATATAAATTAATAAATAATATATTACTCATTTTGCTCATTGTTAAAATAGATAAAAAAACTTAAAGTGAAGTTAGTAGTAAAGTATGTAGTAAAAATAACGAAAGATATGTAGTAAAAATAACGAAAGACTTAAAAATTTTAAAGTAAATCAAAATAAACTAAAATAAACAAAAGATTTAGTAGCAAAGAAATTTGAATATAAAACAATTATAAATACGAAAACTAGTTTGTGTAATTGAAATAAAAGTTGAAAAGCTTAAAATGTCAACAATGTTGATTGTAGATCTAATTGTCCGGACACGATTTTGTGTTGGATTCCAGTCATGTGCAGCCAATCAGATATAGAGATCGACACGGATCAGCCCGATGTTTATTCGGTTATGATATTCAGATTTTTTCGAATTATTAATAATGTAAATAAATTTTTACTACTACAATACTTAATAAAATAATGTTAATTAACATAACGAATTTAATTTATGTACGTTTTTATGATTATTTTGCATAAGTTAAAATTAATTCGCAATGATTCGAATTGAGTTAAATTAATTAATAGCTGCAATTTAGAATAAATCTAGTAAGTTTGAAATGCTGTGTATTATTAATTTAAATTAGATTGAATACAAATCATATATTTAAAATTTATTAAATATTAATGTAACGAATGTATCGAATTTAATTCATTAAAAAAACAAGATTAAATTTAGTCTTTTCGATAAATTAAAATATATTCTTCGCTCCTATTATTAAATTTTTTGCTTGAATTTTTTTTACTTTCTTAAATCATCAGAACTTGAAACTTTCAATACTTTTTAAATTTAAATAATTATCTCTTAAAAATGTCTGAATTCAAATGCCTATTTTGCCCACGTACCTTTGCAAGCCGCAATAGATTAACTCAACATATGAATACCTGTGTTGATAGTGCTGAAATTGCACCGATAGTTGTAAAACAACCAGCACCTATTCGCAATATTTCGAAACTACCTAAATTAAAACAAAAAGAATACAATAAATCTAAAAAAGTAGAAATTAATCGAGATGTTTCTGCTAATAAAATTTCATTTAAAAATATCAAGTTTCGCAACGTTTCGAAAGTTGTTAAAGATAATGAAATTAATTCTAATTTGGAATTATATTGCACTAATGCTGGTCCTTCAGGTGTAACTAATACAGATGATCTTTCCAATAGTTTAGCCAATATGTCTTTTGAATTAGAAACTAATAACGATAATTCGAATTGTTTCGAATTAGATCCTGCTGATAATTTACTTGAGGGACTTGAAAGCAGTTTGCAGGAATATCAGGAATTTTCTAATGGACTTTTAAATGATTCAGCTTTTACCGAAGAAATTCAAAACTCTTCAGATGATGATGAGTTGAATCAGAAACATGATGAATTTCCAAATGAAGCTTATGCCGATTTAATGCTTTTGGTTACTAAATATAAGCTTAGTAATGCTGCTGGGAATGCTATTATTTCATTTTTTAATAAGCATTCAAGGCATTCTAAATCTCCATTACCAAAAAACATTAAACAAGGCAAGGAATTTATGAATAATATTAAATCTAACTTGTCATATAAAAAAACCAAAGTATTAGAACTTGATAATACTGAGTATTTCTTATACCATATAGATTTAATCAGCTGTATTGAAAGTAAATTAGTAATTCCCGATATAGCTCAACATTTGGAATTTGAGTATAAAGAATTATATAATACTACTGAGGTATATATAACTTTTAATATTATTTGTAAATCAAATATTTATTTTGTTTTATATTAATTTATTTTTATTTTTTTTAAAGAATGACAAAGAGATTATTCATAAAGAGCAAATTAATGGAATGTGGTGGAAAACCACACAAAATACTTTGCCTGTAGAGTCAAAACTTTTATCAATTATTTTATATTCGGATGCAACAAATTGTGGCACATTGGGTAAAATTCAGCTTCATCCAATATATATGTCACTAGGATATATACCTACATGGCGAAGAAATAAGCAAGATGCTAAGCAGTTATTGGGTTATTTGCCAATAATCAAAACATCTGCTAAAAATAAACCAATAGTCAGACAAACATTTCATAAATGTTTAGAAATTTTATTAGAACCAATTCAAAAGTATTCGAACTTGGGTATAAATATGTTAATTAATAACAAAGTTGTCTGGTTATATCCGAAAGTTTCGACTATAATCGCAGATTGGCCGGAAGCTGCTATCTTTTGTCTAACTTATAAATCAACAAATTCCAATTATCCTTGTCATTTTTGCTTAGTTGATAGAAAAAATTTAGCAAGTACAGAATGTTCTAAACATGATTTGGTTCTAAGAAATCATGAAAATATGAGAAACTATTTTGATAATGGTGATGAAAAATCAGTATGTATAGAATCCATACCAAATTACTTTTGGAACTTTAAGTAAGTTTATATTTTTTTATTAAATATTCAGATAAAAATATTTAAAGAATTATTCGAATTATATATTTTAAATAATTCTAAATTTAATATTGCGAATTAGTTGCAATAATGTAAAATGGTTCGAATCAATTAAAATTTATTCACTTTTGCAATAAATAATTAATGTAATATAAATTGCAACGTTGCGAATTAGTTCAAATTATACCACGTTATTTAGAATTTCTTATGACAATGTATAATTCTTTATTAACTTTTTATTTTATTAATTTTAGTGATATCAATATTTATGAAGCTACTGTAATTGATAGAATGCACCATTTAGATTTGGGATTATTTAAACACCAAATTAATTTTACATTAGATCTATTAAAAGAACAATATGGTGCTTCAATTCTAGATAAAATTGATAATAGGTTAGCTAATATTCCAAGGTTTTCGGGTCTTAAGATTTTTAAAAATGGAATTTCATCACTTGCCAGAATTACTGCAGGTGAATACCGTAATATTATGAAGGTTATGATATTTGTTTTGGATAATCTGAATATTAGCAAAACTATTCAAGAAAAGTTATTGAAGCTTTATGAAGTTTGGAATAATATGTATATTTTAAGTCGCTATGAGGAATTCGCTGAATCTGACTTAAATGATTTTGAGGTATGTAAATATGTTCGCAACCTTGCGAATTAAACCAAAATATTTGAAAATTTTTAATTAAATAACAAATATTAATATAGTTTTATTTTATTTAGAATCTAATAATAGATTGGGCTGAAAATTTTATTGCTCTTTTTAATACATATTCTAATTCTGAATTAAAGTTTCCAAAATTACATTCATGGGTCTATCATACTACTGATTTAATTAAAAAATATGGTTCTTTAAATGGTTTTTCTACTGAAACCTATGAAAGTCTTCATAAAGATTTTGTTAAAAAACCATATTATTTAACTAATAAGCAAAATATAGAGGATCAAATATTGAAAATGGTAATAATTGTTAAATTTTTTAATAATGTTTATAATATTTTTATAAAAGTTAACTAAATTTAATTATATTAAATAGGTTCAAAGACAGGCTGTTGCATCAAAATTATTATCAAGAAAACCAAAAAATTTCAAAACTATAACTCCTTTTAAATTTACTAATTTAATTTGGACAGTTGGTTTTAATAATGCTCAGCAATTTATTGACCTCAAATTAAAAAATTATAGACCAAATTCTAAAATACATTTTGGGCTTGAATATTTATTATATTATTTAACTAAATATTTTAGTTTAACAAACCAAAAAAATATAGATAATTATATAATTAAATTATATAGCTCAGTAACTTTAGAAAATGGGTCTATAATTCGAGCAACAGAAGATTTTTATGGCAAAGCCTGGTATAGCAATGTAGAAGTTGCTATGAATTCTGAAGAACTATTAGAATATTTGTCAGATGATGGAATTTGTTATGGACAGGTATTTGTTGTATTTTTATTTTTTTTTAAATTTTATAAAATATTAAATATTTAATATTTAATTATAGATATATTTATTACTCAATGTCGAAACTACTGAAGAAAGTGCGCTTAATCTCGCATTAATCCGGTGGTATGATTTTAAGTCTACAAATGATCCATATTATTATGGATGTCCTAGACTTAAAAAAACTGAATTATATAACATCGTAGATATTGAAGCAATTAAAAATCATGTTCATATAATTCCACGCTTTGATAAATCAAATGATTATTTAGTAAATAAGTATCTGTTCTAAAATTAAATCAGATTAGAATAGTTTCGCATATTTCGAATTATTTCGCATTAATGTAAATTGTTTAGAATAGTTAATACAGAACAAAATTAAAATAATTAAAATTTATAAAAAGTTAAAATGATTAGAAAAATTTAAAATAACTTAACCTAAAAATTAAATAAAACAAATGATATTAAATAAGTTCGAACTATTTCGAACTTAATTAAGTATATCAAATTTAAAATATCATGCGAAACCAATTTAAATTAGTTCGAATTGTTTCGAACTTAATTAAGTATGTATATCAATTTAAAAATATCATTTGATAAACGAATTAGATTAAATCTAAATTTATCTAAAATAATCGAACTAATTCGAAATATTTAAAATTAATTTGAAATATATTAATATAAATTTATTAAATAAAAAATAAAATAAATATATATATATAATAAAATAAATATAAAAAAAAATAAAAAAGATAAATAAAATAAAAACAAAAAAAATGAAAAAAAGATATATTAAATAAAAAAATAAAGTAAAAAAAAAATAAAGAAAAAAAGAATAATAAGCGAAATAAAAAGAATAAGAAAATTAAAAAAAAATAATTAAATATTTTTCGGACATTTTTATATAATCAAAAAAAAAAAATTTATGATTCATCGTGATGCTCAGCATCTTCAGAAGTAGGATTTTGTTGCGGGATGGATTGTGATGAGGAGGGATCAATCGGATTATCTTGCGTTTGTGCGGATTGTTGCGAATCATCGTGAAGTGTGCCGGATATATTTGTATCGGCGAGCGAATGTGCGGGTGAATACGCGGGTGAATGTACGGATGAATGAATAGGTGTAGCTTCGACGGTAACAGTGGTACGGGTAGATTTACCCTTTTTGGCAGGATGTGAAGAGGATGCGCTTGATTGTGTTTGTGTCTTTCTTCGCTTCCTACTTTTCTTAGTAACAGCTGGGACAATTTCGAATTCTTCTGCTTCATCTAAAGAATCATTACCATCTTCTGGAGGAATAAATGCTGTCTGTGCATATAGCTTATCCTAATTAAATAAAATTACATAAAAAAAAAATAAAAAAAATAAAAAATAAAATTACATTAGTTCGAATTATTTTAAAAAGTTTAAATTAAATAAATATATTTAATTATATATTACTTACAACATTTCTCTCCAGTCTTTTTTTCGTAACTACATCATCCATAACCAACTTGTCAAAATTATGATTCAACATAATTTGGCATACGGTTAACGTGTATGCCAATTGATTGTTATTTGGTGTAGTATTTGACCATACTTTTTCCAAAATTCGGTCGAAGTAGGTATCTTCTGAACTATCATCAAGTGGTCTTAATAGCTTCTGATATGCTGCAGCTGTTTTAGAAGATTTTTTCCATACATCCGTTTGTGTGGGAGTTGCTTTTGTGGTAATATGATCTAATAAAGATTCGCCATAAACAGAAAAAAGCGCAGCTTTAATAGACGTGGTAAGTCGACTTCTGCACGAACGATGTGCTGCTAAAAGCTAATAGATGTTATTCAAATAAATTAAAAATAGTCGAATTAGTTCGAATTAGATTGAGTATGGTAACAATAATTAAAATTTTAAAAAACGACAGTAATGTAAATGTAATAAAAGCAAAAAAAAAACATTTTAACAAGAAACAAACTTATAGAAAAATATTAAGCTAATTAAATTTATGCGAAATAAATCGAAATAGTTAAGAAAATTAAAATACAAATTTAACGAAATAATAAAAGATTATAATAAACAAATATTAAGTGTAATTAAATTAATGCGAAATAATTCGAAATAGTTAAGAAAATAAAATACAAATTTAACGAATAAGTAAGATTGTCATAAACATGAATTAAGTGTAATTAATTTTAAGCTAAATAAATCGAATTAGTTAAGAAAATTAAAATACAAATTTAACGAAATAATGAAAGATTATAATAAAGGATAGAGAAATAATTTAAAAAAATGCGATATAATTCGAAATAATTAAAACAATTACAGGACTCGCAAGATATGCTTCATAATAAGTATTCCAATCTTTATCTTCCTTTGATTTGTAAAATTCAGGTTCATTATCTTCAAGGTACTCCTCCATCGCATCTTTTAATTCTTCATTAGTTGGATAGATATTAGACGTGATAAGAGATTTAGCAACTGCCGAACAAGTTTGCTATAATTAAATTTAATATAATTAGCTTAAAATAAAATAATATAAACATTAATATATAAAAATAATAATTACTTTAATAAAATTTGTCTCTTCTTTTAATTGTAGACCTTCCGAAACTCGACTGTCCAGAGCTGAAAGTTTTCGGTCAATTTTTAAAACATGTTCGGATAGCTCATTGAGTTTATCCATAATAGCAGCCAAAGTTATTTGATCTTAAATTATTTTAAATAAAATATTAAATTAAAAATACTATAACTAGTAAATTAACGAAATAAACAAATTTATTTTTTAATTTTAACCATCAAGAGGTCTTGGAGTAAGATGTGATAGAGTGCTAATTGTTTCTACTAAAGGCGCACTTTCCCGCTCAGTATCTAACTGAGATGCAGGCCTAATAGCAGTCATTTTTTTAAAAGCCACACGCCGACCAGCGACAAGTTGCTCATGTTTTCCCGCTTGCGATTTTGAAGAAGAAGCCATTTGATAAGATAAAATAAAGGATATAAAATAAAGTATAAAATAAAATAAATGAAAAAATGAAATAAATATATGATATTAAATAATATGAATAATGCGAAATGAATTAAAAAATAAAGGTAAATTGATAACGATTTAAAAGTAATGAAATTAAGAAGATTGAAATGTATAAATGTAAAAGTGTTTAAGCGTAAAGATTGAATTATCAAGGTATCGAAATGAATTTGATCAGAAAAAAATGAAAATCATGAGAGCGAATGTCGGTTTATTTAAATTTTTTTGAAAAGATTCTAATGCACTCAAATTAATTCGAATTATATTGATATTAATTAAAGAAAATATTTAATAACGTTCGCATTATCTAAAGTAATCAATTTTTTATACATTCATTTGCAATTTAATTCTAAAAATATAGATCTTTGTAATAAATTCGAAATTTTAATCTTTATTTAATTATATCAAAATTATAAGTTAGAACAATGCGAATTAATCCGATTACCTTAAATATATTAGCCCCTATCAAACTATTACCCTTTTAAACTTACATTACTATATATATATTAAATACATTTGACCTATTTCATTTTAAATGCCGACGTACTCAATTGATAAATTTAATACCTCCCGAAATGTATCTGTATCAGTTAGAACAATGTGAATTAATCTGATTACCTTAAATACTATATTTAGTAATAAAGCTACATCAATTTGAATTATTCTGACTTAAATCAATTGTATTCCATTTATAGTAAATTTCACAAATATGCATATTTCGCATTACGTAGAATCATAAACTACATGTATTAGTTCTAAGGTGATTTATTATAATTTAGAACAATGTTCAATAATACTTTCATTAAAAATTTTAGCCCCTATTAAACTATTACTATATTTAGGAATACGAAAAGATTTATTTAAATTAATCCACATTAAAAAAGCCATTTATAGTAAATTCACGAACATTTGTATTTCGCATTATTCGATTGTTGCGTAGAATCATAGAAGCTTTATTTGATTTTTTAAACTACATGTATCGATTTAAGGTAATATATTATTAAGAACTATGCGCATAATTCAATTACCTTAAAAAATTTAGTCTCTATCAAACTATTACTCTTTTAAACTTTCTTTACTATACTGTATTTAGAAATGTGAACAACTTTTATTTGAATTAATTTGCATTAAAAAAACTAAGTCCATTTATAGTAAATTTCTCAAACATGCTTATTTCGCATTATTCGATTGTTACGTAGAATCATATTAAACTTTCATTTAATTAGATTCATATTTATTCGAACTAAGTTAATTAATATGGACATTTAAAATTTTAGGCCTATAATTTACATTATTTTTAATTATTTCAAATCTTTTAAAATAATTCGAATTATTTTGAATTATTTTGCACTCATAGTTCATAGTAATTTATCTCTATCTATTTCATTTTTGATATTGACGTTTAAAAATATTAGCTCTTTATTTTTAAATATTTTTAATTAAATTAATCTATTTTATTATAATTCGAATTATTTCAAATTATTTTGCTCTCTTTGTTCATAGTAATTTATCTCTATCTGTTTCATTCTTGAATATTGACGTTTAAAAAATTTTAGCCTTATATTTTCATTATTTTTAATTAATTCAAATTATTTTAACTTAATCCGAATTATTTTGCTTTCATAGTTCATAGTAATTTATCTCAATATGTTACATTCTTGAATATTGACGGTTAAAAATATTAGCTCTTTATTTTTAAATATTTTTAATTAAATTAATCCATTTTATTATAATTCGAATTATTTCGAATTATTTTGCACTCTTTGTTCATAGTAATTTATCTCAATCGATTTAAATTATTTTGAATTATTCTACGTTATATTGCATAATTTCTTGCATAATATTGCGTAATAATCTTACGTAATATTTTTGTATTTTATATTTCGCTATATTGCGAAAGTTATTACGTAATATTGCGTTGTTATTACACTTCGTAAATTATTGCGCTATATTTCGCCCTATTAAATTTGCTGATGTATATAATCTGACCCGGGTCTAACCCAGGTCTGACCCGACCTGGATTTATTCTGACCCGGGTCTGACCCGACCCAGCTAAGACCCCTAGTTAATGGTGTTATTGGAGTCACTATTTTCTTTGTCTTGGGGATGCTTTTTTTCTTTTATTTTTACTGCTGCTTCTCTTTCTTAATTTCGCCTTTGAAGCTGTCGTTACTGGAGGTTTCGGGTAAGTTTTCGTCTTGGTGGCAGATTTTTTCTTATATATTTACTGCTGCTTCTCTTTTTTCCAGGTCGTTACTGGAGGTTTCGGGTAAGTTTTTCGTCTTGGTGTCATTTTTTTTCTTATATATTTACTGCTTCTTCTTTTTCTTCCAGATTTGATTTCGCCATTGGAGCCATCGTTACTGGAATCACCGTTTTTTTCGTCTTGAGTGAGTTTTTTCTTATATATTTGCTTATCTTTCTTCTGTATGTGATTTCGCAGGTTTTGGGTATTTTTTTTTGTTTTGGTGTCGTTTTTTGTTTTTTTCTTATATATTTACTTCTGCTTCTCTTTATTTCAGGTGCTATTTCACCGTTGGAGCTGTCGTTACTGGAGGTTTCAGGTAAGTTTTCGTCTTGGTATCAGTATTTTTTCTTATATATTTACTGCTTCTTTTTTTTCTGGGTTTTATTTCGCCATTGGAGCCATCGTTACTAAAGTTATTGGAGTCGCCATTTCTTTTTCTTGGGCAGTTTTTTTTTATATATTTGCTTCTCTTTCTTCCAGATATGATTTTGCTGTTGGAGCCATCGTTACTGGAGTTATTGGAGTTGCCATTTTTGGTGTGTTATTGTTGTGGAATTGTCGTGCTGTTGACGTTTTGTTGAAATTATCTGTTTGTTGTTCGTTTTTGTTGGGAATTTTTGAAACGGTGCGATGTATTTTTTACTATAAGTAAATTTGTGGTAATATGGTTTTGTTATACTGTATTTTTTTTAGTAAATTCGATAAATTCAGTGATATGGTTTTGTTATACTATATTTTTTTTTTATAAATAAATTCAATAAATTCAGTGATACTGTTTCGACACTTTTTTTAATGCTTTTATTACGTTTTTTTATTTTATTTTATTTTTTTTATTTATTCACAATATTTTTTTAATTTGATTGGCCGATCACTGGGGTGGCGCATAGATAGCTCCATAATTTTAAATATAAAATAATCAAATATATAAAGGGAACTGCTATTTACACCATGGTTTTTGCTATTTGCACCATGGATTTCATGTAATAGTAGATTATCAATCAACCTTTTCTATTTGCACCATGGTAATATATGTTGCACCAAAAAAACTCGACTTTTTTTGTAGATTAATAGTTATTTCGTGCCATTAATGTCGTGTAATGTTATACAAGTCTTGTTTTGGTAATTTAGTAGGCCTGCTAACCTAATTTTATAATGCGGGCCAACCCTAACCTAATTTTATAATTCGGGCCAACCCTTACCCTAATTTTTTAAGGCCTTAAAAAATTAGGATAAGGGTTGGCCCGCATTATAAAATTAGTGTTATGGTTGGCCCGCATTATAAAATTAGGTTAGCAGGCCTTCTAGATTACCAAAACAAGATTTGTGTAATGTTACATGACATTAACGGCGCAAAATAACTATTAATCTACAAAAAAAGGCGAGTTTTTATTGGTGCAACATGAGTATAGTCCAAGGTTACACAAAATTGCGAAAATCTGGCCCGCATTATGTTAAGGCCTTAAAAAATTCGGGTAAGAGTTTGCCCGCATTATAAATTTAGGGTTAGGGTTGGCCCGCATTAGATTAGGCTACCAAAAGAAGATTTGTGTAATATTACACGACATTAACGGCGCCAATAACTTTTAATCTACAAAAAAAGGCGAGTTTTTATTGGTGCAACATATATTACTTTGGTGCAAATAGAAATTGTTAATTGATAATCTACTGTTACATGAAATCCATGGTGCAAATAGCAAAAACCATAGTGTAAATAGTGGTTCCCTATATAATATTTGAACTTTTTCTACAAAGCATTTTGTATTATTGAATTTAGACTAAACGATTCAATTAATTTGACAGAGGTTTGAAATACTTTCACTTATAAACTTTCTTTATTTATCTTTTTTTTAAGCTAAAATGGCTTGAAGTTCCTTATTTCTTTTTTTTTGATTTGTAAAAGTAGACAAACTTTGTTTCTTATTTAATTCAAAAATTTATAACTTTAAAGTTTAATATGATAGTAATATTAAAATTTTGAACTGAAATGTATAATTTTGAGGGAGAACCATTTTCAACAACAACTTACAAAAAAACATTTGATTATTATTCACAATGTTGTCTGCTTTATTGTTGCATATTTTAACTTTTAATAATTATGATAAAAAAAAGAAGTTTAATTATATATTCTCAATTATATATTTAAAGCAGTGATGGTAAATGACCTGGTCATTTGCAAATATTTCAAATGACCTCAAATGACCCTGAAATGACCGGTCGTTAACGGTCATCTCAATTTTGGGTCATTTAGAAATGACTCATGACCAAATGACCATGGTCATTTAGAAATGACCGAGGTCATTTGAGGGTCATTTAGTCATTGGGCCATCGTGCATATTGAGTTTGTATACCATATCTAATATTTTTATCAACTTTAACTGCATAAAGATAATGCATACGTATAGGTTTCGAAGTAAGCTGGGTTGGGCTAGGCATTTGTAGACTCGGGCCCAAACCCAATAAAAGTTTATATGCCCGGTCCAACCTAGGAATGGTAAATAACTCAATCGTTTAATCGAAATTTAATGACTCCAAGTTATTAAATCATGACAAGATCATTTGGGTTATTAAGTTCATTTAGGTCATTGGCATATAAAGTAATTTTATTGGTCGAATTGCTCGTATAAAAGATTATCAAACTTTATTACTTTCCTTATCGATAACCTTTACTATATATTAAAGTCCCAAATTTTACTAAGCCGATTAATATTTACCGGTATGTCTTAAGTAAGGTGTTCGAAATTCGAAATATGCAATTTATTATTTCGACTTAAGACATAAATATTTAATTGACTTATAACTACAATTATTGATTATGGTTTAATTTTGTTTGGCTGCAAATTCTGATTGGCTAAAGAGCATTAGAATATTAACTAACATATGTTAAATGACCTTCTAAGTCATTTGAGC
The DNA here is from genome assembly GCA_003550325.1 of Gigaspora rosea. Taxonomy (NCBI): domain Eukaryota; kingdom Fungi; phylum Glomeromycota; class Glomeromycetes; order Diversisporales; family Gigasporaceae; genus Gigaspora; species Gigaspora rosea. The sequence continues at coordinate 315,635 of QKWP01000339.1, read as the reverse complement.
CTCGAAATGACCCAATGACTAGTCATTTGTCATTTGGGTCATTTGGGTCATTTCAGGTCATTTACCATCACTGATTTAAAGTATAAGGGCAATGTTAAAAAAAAGGTTTATTAATTATTAGTTTAAAAGAGAATTATTTAATGTTTCTTTTTTTTGGTTAGTAATTGATCATTGTATAATTGAATTTTTCATGTATATGATAAAAATGCCTAGTCGCATCAAATTTTTTATTATAAACTTAAAATTGTAAAAAATTTTTATCTAAAAGTTTAACTACAAAAAACTTTTATATTTAAGTAGCTTTTTAATAAGACCTATTAAACTACTATTTAGTTTTATGCTTTTTAAAACTTTTATTAGAGAAAATCTAAGTTTTAAGAAATTCTGCTTTAAAAATTTCAGCACTAATATTAAAAAATTAAAAAATATAAAAAAAATTTAACTAATCAAATTTAATTTTATAAGTAATAATCGCAAAAATTTTCAGCACTAACGTAAATATTTGATACGACTAGGCCGCTTGTATCACATGTGAAATATGGTTATTATATGAATATGTGCGTAATTTAGTTACACGCGGATTCATGTTTAACCACGTGACCAAAGGCAGGCCGCGTGATTTAAATATGATGTAATTACTTACACACATATCCATAAAATAACTATAAAGTGACAGTTTATCCGGTCTTTGACCTGCTATTGACCGGTTATTTGACCATCTAATTAAAAATATTAAGCCTGATCGACAAAAATTTTCAACTAAGCCGACCACGCCGATGAAATCTTATCGGCTTGGCCGAAAACTTTAATCAGCCAGGGTCTAGGGATGGCAAAGATTTTTTTATTACGTAATTAAAATAGGTGATGAATATGATCTATTTATATTAAAAGCTAGTTAACAAACGATGAAAAAATGACAAACTGTCTTTTTTACATCTCTACCAGGATCACAATAAGATTTTTTTTTATGATAGGGCGATAGTAATTTTAAAGCGCTATAAATGATTTAAACATACATGGGTTTTTTTTGAATTACTATTGCAAAAGACATTTTAACCAAGTCAACATGGATACTAAAGCTCAAGTTGCGATAGACAGTAATGTTAAATTTCAAAAAACGTCTAAATATATATTTAATGATATTTAAGTTAATATAATTGTCGTGCCTCAGACGTCCCAGTCTAAGTTAGGGTTGAGTTAGGACAGGGTTGCAGGGTTGGCAATGGAGCTCAATGTACAATGGAGCTCTGAATGGAACCCTGGTTAGGATTATAGTTTTGGTGATCTACATAGTGCTGGTAGATGTAATCATGTGTGGCGCTATCTGACGCAAGGATGCATCTGAATAGGGTTTTAGCAATGTAATTAAAATAATGTAAATTCCAGTAAGTTACAGAATCTTGCATGTAAATTAAAGTATTATGGTTTTAATTTTTTTTTTTCAAAAGCTGAGGTCTCGATGTTTAAGATCATGACAATTTGACTTAGTGATTAGATTGGTATAATTCAAGTGGAAAGTTATTATTTAATATAGCAAATAAACCTAATTTAGATGATTAGCCAACGCAAGGTATTTTTGTATATTTCATTTACGATAACGTAACTAATGAAATGTTTTTCTTCCCATTCATACTGTGGCTCAAATAAAACAATAATGTCATTTAACGTCAACAAAGATACGTAACGAGAAACTGACAATGAAGTTCTACATCCCTATAAAAAAAAGTGATCCGAATTGGTACAGGAAAACAATGTGAAGGCACGGGCATGTGTAACACGTGTGCGGTCTGAGATGGCACGGAACAGGTGGTTCGTAAATTGTTCGTATGTCCGTGTCAATTTGCATGTGAAGATACTTATATTGGGCGTGCTTTGCAGCAATTTACTAAGCAAACGGGTCCAAAGGACATTTTATAAGAAAAGGACTTGACAGTAAGCAATTAGATATATACTGGAAATAAACTGACTGTATACGTGTAAAATTTTGTAGAGAATTTTTTTCCTTAAAAACCTTGCTTGCGAAATTTGCAATTTTTAAAAAAAATTCGCCAACAGGTGTCATTTTTAACACGTGTCATTCCGTGAAATGAAGACGTGCCATCACGTACAACGTGCGTATGCGTGTCATTCGATGCGTGCCATTCCGTAACGCAGTGCCATTTTTAACCATGCCATTCCGTAAAATGTGCCTTTACGTGCCATATGATCCATACAATCTCGTGCATTCTCTACGAATCCAATGCCATACCCGAACCATTTTTTTTATGGGGTTCTCTTCACATTCAACTCGGATGTTCACTATTGTATAAGTGGAAACTGCTCCGGAATCGATAGATAACGCTAACCTTAATATTGGCAGACTTTGATGAGGAATGGAAAGTTTTAGTCCAGTAATTAGTGCTTTGGATTAGAGCTCCAATTTATCACGACGCTCTAGCTAGGGATCATGGGATTAGACTTTACTTTTCGCAGGATTAATAGAGCGAAACACTTTCTCAATATTGAACTTTATTAGAAGTTGTTCTTTATTGACATTAAATCTTATCAAATGTGGAATAATTTACTCGGTTTGATCATCAGGCACTAGTGTACATTGCAAAGTTCGACAAATATAATTGAATTTTTGTCTACAAAAACTCTTTTTTCTTCCCGACGATACATGACGCACTTACATACTTCTTTCACCTATGTCATTATCAACACAAAATTAATTATGCATTTTACTACATTTCAAGTCGTGTACAAAATTGAGAACGAGCGTGCCTTTACTTCAATCATACTGAGATAATTTCATTCCACATTTTACCTAAAAACTATTGTCGATACCCTTTCATCTGTTTCAATAACTTTTATATGAACAGATATTTATTATGCAACATCTTATTAACCTTCTTATGAAGATAGAAGCATCATTTCTAAAAGGTTTATTATCGTATTATTGTTATGTTTTAAAAATTTTGGGGAATGATGTCTTTTACGTATAGTTTTTATTTTTTATTTATTATTTATCTTTATTTATTTTATTTTTTCGTTTATTTTTTCATTTAGTTTTTATTTTTATTTTATTTTTTATCGTTTAGTTTTATTTTTATTTTATATTTATATTTATTTTTATTTTATTTTATATCGTTTAGTTTTATTTTATTTATTTTATTCTACTTTATTTATTTACTTATTTTTTTTTCAAAGCACTTTAAACTGAATATTAATTTAATATGGATTAATGATCAACAGACTGACATCTAGTCAGAAATCTTCCTTGAGTTTCTGCCTCGGTCCTATTATCCACTGATGGTTAAAGTAATTCTCCAAATTTTGGTTACAAATAAATTTATCTGTAAAATTAGAGTGTTTATGAGTTAGTTTTAGTGAACTACTGTCAGTGAAACAAACTTTGCCAAAAAATGTTTTGTACACTTTTCAGTGAATTTAATGCCAATAAACAACCATAAATGACTATCGTTGAAAAACAAATTAGTCGGTAGATTGATTGTAGATGCACCGAAATTTCGGTGAAGTAAACGGCGCAAGATCTAGAGATCTAGAATTGAGAAAATTCTTTGTATGTGGCTTTATTAATTATACAGAAGCCTCTTTACAAACAAATAATTAAGCCTCCTATATTTAAGGTTTATGGTAAATACTGACACGATTCTCAGTCTTTTTAATTTTACTTTTAAAAAAAAATTTCGCAGTTAAATAATGGAAGATCCTATTTATTATTATGATGATGATTATGATGAGGATGATTCAACAATCATTCCAATAGGTACAGGATATTCAGGATCTTATCAAGACCCTTCAAGACTTACGGTTCCAGGTTATATTAGTTCTCGGAGAGGTTCTGAAAGTGGTATTGTCCCGGATGATGTCGATGCTATTGCCCAAATCGTTTGTTCGCCTAATATGAAATATGTAGCTACTACGTTTAAATTTGGTGCATATGTTGAAAAATCTGATGAAAAATCCGATGAAAAATCTAGTGCTGAGCAGCAAGATGCAGGGGATCCTAAGGATAGTGCATATAATGAAAATGATGGTAAAATTAGTAAGGTATCCTTATGGTCAGTAACCGAAACGACAAAGAAATTGATTAAAGAAACTGAGATTATGGGGCATAAAATAAATGAACCAAAGCCTAAATTATGGGCTGTTTCGGATGATAAGTACATTATATTTAAGACAAGTTATTTTTATTATAACTTTGGTTAATATCTTTACTTTTTCTTTTATTATTCCGTTTTTATTTTATTAATAAAATATATTGAAAATTTTATTGGCAATTAGAAATATTCGATGCAAAAGGGGAACGCAAAGACCTTTTCTTTCCTAACCCTCATAATGTAGCAAATAATCTAGCTTTCACCAAAAGTGGCAATCTAGTAGTGGCTCTGACTGAACCTACAAATCACATATATATATTCCACCTGAGACATGATGAATGGATTGAATCGAAAAAATTTGAATTATCATATTTTTGTGATGCCTTCATTACCATTGAAGAAAAGTTGATATTATTTGATGACAAAATATTTCAATTAACTAAATGGGATATTAGTACATTAACATTTGAAACATTTGAAACAAATTGTATGATCGATTGGTGCTATAAAGTTCGACATGTAGAAGTAAATCAGGGTGGTGAACTTTTAGCTGTTTATGCTGTTTATTTACATGAAAATACACCAAAAAAATCAAAACTTTACATTTATTCTCTTAAAAATGGAATTAATATGGCCATTCGTAAGTTTATTTTAATTAATATTTATTTATATTACTATAATCTAATATTTTCAGCTTAAAAATATTTCAATATATATATATATATTTTACACCAGGTGATTACGACGAAAGTAGAATTGTGGAGAGCATGTATTTTATTGCTTATGAAGTTGGGGAACGCCTACTTATTAGATCACGTAATCCATTTAACGATGAATTGTATATTGAATTAGTGGATCCATTTACGCTTAAAACCCCTGTTTCTGCTAAGAAACTACTTGAATCTAACGAGATTCGAGATCCTTTTATAATAAAATCAAATAAAAACTCTGATAATATTATCGGTGTAATAAATAACACATTGGACATTTATGAACTACTTGAACTATTTCAAACGGATTGGATAACATATTTACGGAAGGAGCTCGGCGATTATAATAGGATATTTGTATTTTCTGACACTGAATATATTAAAAAAGTGATTAATGATGAACAAGTTGCAGGAAAATATTTCACTGATCCAGAGATTTCACCGGAGACTGATGACAAGCCTCCTTTCGTGGGTAAATTTTTGAAATGGAAGGTATATTATAAAAACCCTAATACACCTGAGTCTGTGATTGAAATTGAGGCCGAAGTATTAGATCGAATTAGTGGTGATTGGGTACCAGTAGAAGGGGAATCTAAAAGAACAGTAACTCCTAATTTTCAACCTCCAGAACACACGAGAAAACTAAAAATTATGCGATGTGAATGTCTTAATAATGATGATTTATTAATGTTATCTAACTTTGGAGTCTTAATTTGGACAGTTTATCCACAAAAAGGGATTAGATTACATTATTACTGGGGAAGAGCAAGAATTAGAAATGAAAAAAGTTTCAATTTATATTTAGGCCATGAGAAAGAAAACCCGTTCTACTTACCTCCCAACTTAAAAACCTATGCCAACGCATTTCCTGATTCAAAATTTCTGATCATAATTAAAAATAAAAACTTGACATTTGGTGATAAAAAAGAATCATATTTTAAAGAATTATTAGAGGACTATATTTCTGATAAATATTTGATAATCAATTACGGTTCAATTTTAATGGATACCTTTTTATTTTTAAAAGAAGATGAGTGGGTTGAAAAATTTTGCCAAACATGTTATGATTTAACCTTTTCAGCAGAAGGTCTTAGATCTACATCAGATATTCAATTATTATCTATAATAATTGAAGTCTTTCCTCAATTATTACAAAGGCATCCAATTTATTTAGCTAGATTTTTGTCTCAAACTGGATTTGTGATGCCATTAGCTGATCCTGAATTGATATTGGATAGTGAGATTGTTAATTTGTTGCCTACTCAACATTTAGCTCATTTTGGAACTTATAATCAATTATCAACAAAAACTACTTTAATTGAAACTTTTTTTGCAAAAATTATGTATTATTGGAACAAGTTAATTGGTAAAACCGAATCCGATTTTGGTGTTACAACCACTCAATCATCCGATAAAGAAGAATCTGATTCGGATTTTGAGGCTACAATCAAACTTGTCATTCCTTTTCCAAAATTTGTCAACTATCCTAAAAATTATAGCACTTGGGAAGAATTGAGGAATCCTTCCCCAAGTTATTTCACAGATTCAATAGATCTAGAACTATACAAATATTGGAATGGTGAAGCTTTAATAAATTTTAAATGGCATACTTATGGATTAAGATATTATTTAATTTCTTGGTCAATATATACTGTATTTCTTTGTTGTTATACTAGTGTAGTTACTTTGAATGATTTTTTCACGACAGGGGAAAAAGTGTTTTTGTTGTATTTGTCAATTGGCTTGGGATTTTACCATTTGATTCATGAGTTTAGACAATTTGTTCATTCTCCCAATGATTACATTAGAAGTCCTTGGAACTATTTTGGTAAATAATCTTAATTTATATAATATTAAGTAATATTTAAATACCGTACAAATTATTAAATGTTTTCTTGTATTGATTTTAACAAGACATAGGAGCAATAATTTTCACAATGTTAACATCTTTCATCTTGATTCAAAATGGCACAGCTCCTACCTGGGCAACAACTATTGCAACTCTATTGCTTGAACTGAAATTTCTTTTTTACTTTCGTGCTTTCAGATTTGTTGGTGTTTATTTTGCAATGATATTTGGAGTCGCAAAACGAGCATATTCTTTCTTGACGATTATCGCTTTTGTCGTGTTTGCTTTTGCCCATTCTTTACATTTATTATTGAGACCTAGTGCTACGTATTCATTAGATGAGCCAAGTTATTCGGATGATCCAAATGATCCATGGAATTTGGCAACAACATATAACCCAGTTGATAAAGATGGAGTTATTTCAACTCAAGCATCTCTCATTGAACCACCAGATTCAAGTACTAATATGTTTACCATGTTTGGAACTTCGCTTTTGGCAGTTTATCTGTTGCTTACTGGTAATCCTTTTCATTTATAATTATAATTATATTAATCAGCTATCTAATAAATTTAGTAATCATCTGATTAATTTTGCACTTAATAGGTGATACATCTCCAATAGGTTCTTGGAGTTTACAAGATAACTTAACTTTAATCATTTTAATGTTTACATTTTCATTTTTTACGACTATTTATTTCATGAATTTGTTTATTGGTTTGCTTTCTAATGAGATTTCTGACACAAATAATAATGAATTTTACTTGATTCAAAAAGCTGAGGTATTTAAAAAATAATTTCCTCTTTGCTTTTTGGTACTCAAAAAAAGAATTAACATAAATTTATTGGATATTAGATTTTGGCAGAAATTGAATTATTTTATATGCTGCCTCATCAAAGAAGAAATAAGGCTTGGTTTCCAGAAATAATGTAGGTCATTCGTTTTTATATTATGTCAAAAAAAAAAAAATATTAACATAATTATCGATTATAGAATTTATATAGCTCATGTAAGCGAACTTCGTGACTTAATTCGCGAAATACAAATTGGAGATTGGAAAGGATTTGAAAAACCTTTTCTTTCTCAAATTCTATTAAAAGCTGTACAAGTACAAATGGATGAACTTGAAAGTGATGAAGAGACCATTAAAAAATTGAAAGAAGATATTAAAGATTTGAAACAAATGGTTCAAAATTTAATTGCTAATAGAGGAGGACAAGCCTCGTGATATAATGATGGATAATAACTATTTAATTACTTACCAAATGTAAAATTAATATACATATTGTGCATTTGTCAAATTACTTTTCTTTTGTATAGTTTTACAAATTGCCAAATTTGATTTGAAAAGGTTGATTCGAATTATTTGGCCTGTATTCGCTACATAAATTAATTTTAATTTGAGATTTCTCATTCAACACGCTCGTGTCATATTGTCTATGTTTTCATATTTTTTACCAAAAATTACCATATCATGAAAAAAATTCGAAAATTTTGCTCTTTGTTGTAAATAAAATTTATCAACTGTCTAAAATTAAAAATTCCCAAAATTCATCATTATACTTCGATTTTATATCATTGTTTCTAGTAATATACAAAATTAGCAGCGTATAACTTTCCTGTAAATTAAAAATAATAATTACAAACTATAAGTAATTTGAAAAGCGCGATAATGGATTTTGAATAAATATCAGGTAGCCGGTTGAGTAAATTCTTAATCGGTTGACCTGTACAACCGGTTGAGGATGTAAATAATTAGGAATGAGTAATTGTTCCGAAAAGAAAATGAATGAACATAAAAGACGAGCAAGGTCGGGACTGAAATTTGATAAAGGGCCGATAATTTCCAAAGGTAAGATGCGAAGTAATCTTAACCTGTTGCAATTGGTTGTCCTCAAATATTTCGGTTCGGTTAACCGATTAAGAAGTTTTTTCTCGGTTCAAATCACTAGTTCAGAATATTCGAATCCGAATACGGAATTTTCGAATAATTCGAAATTGAACAATCCAGCCTCTATTAGTGCAAGTGGTAAGCTTTCATTCGTCAGGCATCGAAATTAGAAGCAAAAGATAGTCAAAGCATGCAAATAATTACTATTTTGCAATTTTTTTTTGTTTTCTTCGAGTGAAAAATACCAAAGTTTAAGTTTTTAAGTTTTATATCCCTTCATTACATTATACGATAATACTGATATATCTATTATCTATTTTTAAATCACGAGTTAAGTATATAAATTGTTTTAAAGACAGCGTCATGAAACTACCCGTATGGGCAGTCGGAAACAACGTGATTATTAAAAAGTTAATGTAATATTTAAAGTTCATATGTGCTATCAATAGTGACGAAAATAACTATTGTCACGGGGTAAACGTGACATCTCCAATAACGGATGATCATTAATCCGTATACTGCGCCAGATTTCATATGATAATTAATCATGCATTAAATGACAATGCATAATAGACAATTTTGATCGACAATGCATATCGGCAATTCAACGATCATGCACTTATTTGTGCGAGTGATACAAACCTAAAAAGGAAATTCAACGTAAAAATAAACTAAGTTCGTGAAATTAAAAATTTAGGGTTAGGGTAGGGTTAGGGTCTTAACGTTAGAAGCTATAGGGTTAGAGTGATGCCTATTATATGTAAAATTTCATTCCCGTCATTTTTAATTAGTGCACCAAGACAGGTTTATACACTCGTTTTCTTGTATTTTCTCATTTTACGGTTTTTTTTTGTTTTTCTTCGCTTTGCTCACATGTCGGGCTGATCCAGGATTATCACATTTTACGGTCTCCGATTGGCTATTTTCCCATTTTGGGTTTGTATCACCTGCACAAATAAGTGCACGCAATGAATTGTACATAATCGAACAAGTGTGCTCTGGGCTTGGCGTATGGCATAATGATTTAGAAACCTTTCAACCTTGAGTATATTATACAATTATGATAACATCGTAGATAGGGTATCATACGGTTTTAGTCTTGTAGTTCCATAATGTTCTATAGTGTTAGATTTGAGATTCCCATAAATTTTGTGCAGTATAAAAGAAAAAGGTTTTAGCTCTCCTTTGAGAGTAATCTTCGGATTATCAACTATACAAATCTAATAAAATATATTAAATTCGAATTATCTCAATATACAAATTCCTCTTTTCCATTATAAATCATGTTAAATCACCAAGTCACGCCTCTGGCAAACTGCCTTTTATCAATTTTTGTATCAATTCCATAAAGTTTGTACAATTTACCCCGTAACAATTGGTGGTGACTGTGAGATACCAATTTCGTAACAAAGAAATTCAATAAAATAATTATCTAAGATGAATACCGAACAGTTCCAACAATTTATAGAAATGATGACAAGATCCCTCGAGAGTCAGAATGGGAGTATGGCTGCTCCAAAAGAGAACAACCACGTTAAAGTTAAAGACTTCGATGGTATGGATGAAGAAGACCCTTTGAGTAGTTTGACGAGTTCAAACGTGCCTTCGAAGCTAATAATAGGATGGAAAATCACTGGTTAAAAATTGCATCTGGATATTTAAAGGGGATGGCCGCCGATTGGTATAAAGAAAATAAAGATAATATAGAAAGTTGAAAAACCAAAGAGGAAAATGAGAGAGAAAGAAAGAAATGTTTTTATCACCTGTTTGTAGAGCAGTTTCACCCCCTGGACGGCAATATCAGTAGCAAATAGAGTTGAATTCTTTGAAACAACAAGAGTATGAAAAAGTGGATATATATGCTGCGAAATTTAAAAGGTTGCTTAGTCAGGTTAATTTAGATAAAGGATTGTTGGATAGATTTATTGTAAAGATGTTTTTGAATGGCCTAAAAAAGAATAATGCCACTTTTGTGGCTATAGCTGCATCTAAGGATCTGAATGAGGCAATTTCAGCAGCAAGAAGGGTCGAGGCGAGTAATTATTATGGGCAACATCAGCTAAAAGCTCGTAAGTCGCAACAGAAATTGGGAAGTGAATTGAGTGACCTTAGGGAACGAATTGATGATATAGCCCTAAATTATGCCACTTTGACAGACAAATTTAAAAATATTAAAGAGCGGTCCCAGAATAATTATTAAAGGTATAAGAAGTTTGGATACGAATACCGAAATTGTGGAAGAGTAGGATATGACAAGAGACTGTAAGGTCAAAAAATCGAGACAATTAAGGAAAAGGAAACCTTTACAAGACAAAAAAATATAAATTTTTGTGAATTAGTATACAACAATGAGGCCAATAATCAAGGAGTATATAATGTTAATAATGGTAGTATATCCAATATTGCAAAATGGCCTGTAGATCCTAGTTGGATAAAAGGTTAAGAGAAAGAAAATTACCTAAGGTCCAAAATCGGAAGACAAAAGAAACTAAACAAAAAATAGTCTCTACCCAAAACTTTAATGTTGAAGAGTTAAATAGGTTGAATAAAACAAAAAGAAAATGTGTTATATCAGTTGTTGACTACCTTTCACTATACAATATTGTGGAAGTTATCCTATCATTATTAGTCATTATTTATGAGTGCTACTGTAGGCCAATTGTTACAATACCCAAACCAAAGAAGAAATTTGGCTTAAGTCTTGAAGAGACTATTACCTAACCAAGAAGCAATTTTCGTCAGCGCTAAAGAAAAAAATTAAACCACAGCCATAAAGTGTTTTGTGAGGATACAGGGTAATCCCATACTAGCTATCTTAGATTCAAGTGCCGCCGTAAGTATTATATCGAAACGGCTATTTAATAGACTACAGTTAGATATAAATGAGAAGTCCACAACTATGGTAGTAATGGCCACGGGATCCAAGGCAAAAACGTTGGGTAAAATAAAGAATGTAAAATTAATTATTAAAGACATTGTATACCTACCACGTTCCATGTAATTGAATCAACAAAAGAAACTTATTGTTAGGGACTGATTGGTTCCAGAGACAAATGCCTGTATCCATTTTGATGAGAAGAAACTCTATTTACAATATGCAAACAAAACTGTAAAAGTGTCAATTTCTAATTCCAGAACTAAGAGTCTCAACTCTTATGAAGAAGAAGAATATAATAGTGAAAGAAGTAACACTTTTGATAAATTTGATTATGAAGAAGATGAAGAGCTAGACGAGGTAGAAAGTTGTATTCTTGAAGAATACCTTGAAGAGAATCCAGCATTATTCTACGAACATAAAAGAGGTACTCATAGAAGAAGCTGAAGAAAAAACAAATATTAGTGAGAAGATTCAACAAATCACAAATAATGACGGTTTAAACCCCCAACAACAATATGATACATTATAATTCTTACAGAATAAGGAATACATGTTAGCTCAAGGCCTTGAAGATCTGGGACAAACCAAAGTTATAACGCATACAATCAATACAGGAGATGGTGCAGCAATAAACTAAGGTCCATATAGGGCAGCTTGTGAAGAGAGTGAATTTATTAAAAAGTAAATAAAAAATTAAAAGAACAAGAGTTAATTCAGGATGCTTTCAGCCCTTGGGCATCTCTCATAGTAATCATACCAAAAAAATGAGTAAAACTTCATTTCTGTGTGATTATCGTAAAGTAAATGCAGTCACTAAAAAGGACACATACCCTTCCTCATATCAATAATCTATTGGATACGTTCAGGGAAGCTGAATCGTTTTCCACTCTCAACTTAATGAGTAGTTATTGGCAAGTCGCGGTAAGGAAGAAGGATAAAGAAAAAATTACTTTCACGACCAAATTCGGCACATACAAATTTAATATGATGCCGTTTGGATTGTGTAATGCCCTGGGAACATTCCAAAGACTCATGGATAAAGTTGTACAAAAATGTATTGGAAAGTACACAGTGGTATATCTTGATGATATAAATGTTTATTCAAAAACATTTCGCGATTACCTAGGTCATTTAAAATTTATTTTTGAGAAACTTGAAAATGCTAGACTTAAATTAAACCTAGAAAAATGTAATTTCTTGCAAACAGAGATACATTATCTAGTGTATATAATAAGTAGAAAAGGTATAAAACCTGATGAATCAAAAATTAAAAAAGTAAGAGAGTTTCTAGTGCCAAAGAATATTCAACAGTTAAGGGGTTTCTCAGGTTGGCTTCATATTATCATCAATTCATTAAGGGATTTGTGAATATAGCTTGTCCCCTTCATAAGTTATTGGAAAAGAACACAATATATGAATAGACTGAAGAATGACAACAAACATTTGAAACACTAAAGAGATATTTAGTCAAAGCCCTATATTAAGGTACCCTGATTTTAATGAAATGTTTTACTTTTATACTGATGCATTAGGCACGGGGTTGGGAGCTATATTAGCTCAAAAAGATAAGGAACGAAAAGAATATGTGGTCACTTATGCAAGTAGGGGACTTACAAAGACTGAACATAATTACTCAGCACCAGAACTTGAAAGTTTAGCAGTAGTGTGGGCAGTAGAACATTTTTTCCATTATTTAGAGGCCAAATACTTTACTCTGATAACAGATCACGCAGCTTTCAAATGGTTGCATACGGCTGAACCCAAAGGAATTAAAGCCTGCTAGATTTTAAGGCTACAACCATATAATTACTTGATTCTACATCGTGCCAGGATGAAACATTCAAACATAAATGCATTATCGCGAATGGACCTATGAAAAAAGAAAATATGGACATAAGTTGAAAAAAAAAGGAAAGAGATAAATTAAGATATTAGAAAAAGGGCAAATCACTATTCTTGACTTAACATTTTTTTTGGGTTAATAAATTTTAAAAATTTTCCTTCTGGAAACATATGATCTTAAGTTTTTTTTCTCTCTGAAAAATTTTAATATAAAAAAAAATTAATTTTTATACTACCAAGGGTAAGGTATGCTATCTATAAGTCGCCAAATGCGCAAAATGGAGGTAACCAACCCGTAAGTCACATATATAGCCTGGTACTGGTGAGGCAGATGCCAAAATTGGTACTGCACAAAAATAGTCCTTGGAAGTGTAAACATTAATGGAATTAGCCCAATTAATAAAAAAAAAATAAAATTTTTTATACTACCAAGTGTAAGGTACGCTGTCTGTAAGTCGCCAAATATACAAAAATGGGGTAACCAATCTGTAAATCGAGTCTATAGTCTGGTACCAGCAGGGCAGATGCCAAAATTGGTACTGCACAAAAATGGTCCTTGAAAGTGTAATATGATAAAAATTAGTTAAAAAAAAAAAGTTTTTTTAACAATAACCTAGAAAGAGATATTAGTTAAATTACTTGCTCAAATTGTAAGGGCATAAAGGCTAGATACTGCAGCCTTAGTAATATATAAGTGTTAAAATTTTTTTTCTTTTCTGTTGTAAATATTATCATTAATACTTATGTATTTAAAATTTTTTTAGCTTCAAGATGTGAAGAATTGACTTAGTAATAAGGTGTTCAAGATAATAATCGCAAATTCATAAATATTAAAGCAACCCTGCTACAAATACAAAACAGTTGAAGTAATAACTATACTACTGAGGAAAAAGTCATAAAATCTGACATTAAATTAAATTCAGTCCAGGTAGTTAGTATCCTGGCATAGTTAAGATGGAATCCAGTAAATATTAACAACTAAAAACCTATTTAACCAACTATACTATACCACATATATTTACGACTCAACAGAGACTGAGTCTTCAGCCTCAAAGTCAATTTTTTGTAATCAAGAGGAGTATGGTATATAAAAGGAATAAGCATAAGAAAAATCGTTTGCTCAGAGTTATACAAAAATATGAGGTAGAACCAATTTTATTCCTAACCCATATTCACCCATTGGGAGATTACTTAGGGAAGGATATTATATTTAATAAAATTCGAGACAAATATTACTGGCCTCAGATGTATGAGGATATAAGGAATTGCGTTAAAATATGTGATGCGTGCCAAAGGCACAAATCTTATGTTTTTGATACTCCTGCACTTACTTTTTTGATACTCCTGTATGTACCCCAAAATTACTTACTTTTTTGATACCGATCTGCATATATACACGTGACTTGTGTTATACAAAGGCCCAGTGCATTGTTTTTGAAAAAATAATTTTTGGTTACACACTGCTAATGTTATGTAATATTACACAAGCCTAATTTTGCCCAGCATTAAGCTTAATGCTGGTGGGCACTATCATAATAATGCCCCAGCTGGGGTTAGACATAATTCTGGCCCACCCTAACCCTAAATCTAGTAGTGGCATTAAGCTTAATGCTGGTGGGCACTATCATGATAATGCCCCCAGCGGGTTAGACATAATTCTGGCCCACCCTAACCCTAAATCTAGTGGTACTCTAACCTGGCATTAAGCTTAATACTGGTGGGCACTATCATGATAATGCCCCGGTGGGGTTAGACATAATTCCGGCCCACCCTAACCCAAAATCTAGGAACCCTAAAAACTAATTGTTCAAAGCAACATCCAATCACAGTACATATACTGGTTACATGAAAATGCATCTAGTATATGTACTGTGATTAGTTTTTAGGGTTCCTAAATTTAGGATTAGGGTGGGCCAGAATTATGTTTAACCCACCGGGTGCATTATCATGATAGTGCCCACCAGCATTAAGCTTAATGCTGGGCAAAATTAGACTTATGTACCATTACACGATATTAGTAGTGTGTAGCCAAAAATTATTTTTGCAAAAACAATGCACTGGGCCTTTGAATAACACAAGTCACATGTATATATGCTGATCGGTATCAAAAAAGTAAAGTAATTTTGGGATACATACAGGAGTATCAAAAAAGTAAGTGCAGGAGTATCAAAAACGTAAGATTTGCGCCAAAGGCGGGGTAGAAATTTGGTGAAATCTTTACTACATCCAATTTCAGTAGAGGCACTGTTTTTTAAAATTGGGATCAATATTGTAGGTTCCTTACCAAAAATGTCACAAGTGAACAAATATATTGTATAGTCGTTACAACAGACTATATAACAAAATGGCCCAAAGCCAAAGCTATTGGCAACGCTAATGCCAATGAAGTAGCTGATTTTATTTATGATGAATATTGTGTGTAAACATGGGTACCCGCAGTATCTATTGTTGGATTGAGAAACACACTTTAGGAATTTACTAATGGACGAATTTCTGAAAGATTCAAAATTAACTATCATTATTCAATACAGTATCACCTCCAAACAAATGGGTTGGTTGAATGGTTTAATAAGACTCTTTGTGAGTCCATAGCCAAACTCATAACCAATATACTAGATTGGGATCTATTGATTTTTTCAATACTGTTCACATATCAAATAGCAAAACAAGATATGACCAGAATAACTTCTTTTTTCTTAGCATATAGAAGAGAAGCACACCTTCCAATTCATCCAAGTGAATCAGAGGAATTATTAGAAGAGAAATTCCTACAGTGGCTATTCGACTTGATCAAAGTTTTACTGCAATCCAGGGCTGCCGCAGGAGAAAGAGTAGAACAGGCCCAAGAGTTGGCTAAGGTATGATATGATCAACAGATACGGCCATTAGACAACCTAAAAAAAGGAGATAAGGTATTAGTTTATAAGGCCTCTCAAGAACATTCAAAAAGCCATAAACTTTACCCTAAATGGAAAGGACCTTTTATAGTGCATAAGAATCTAATGAAAGGAGTTTTTAAACTTCGAACTATGGAAAGAAATATTATAAAAACCCCTATAAATAGAAGATTCTTAAAAAGATATCATAGTAGAAAAGGCCCAATTTAATACTACAAACAAAATTCAAACATTAAATTTCATATTGGTAATATATATATATCTTAAGTAAGGGTTGTACCAGGAACAGAGTGATGAATATCACGTAGTGAATGGTTTTATGGCAATCGAAATGTCGTTGCTCCACAAAATCTTGGATCTGATTGGTCCACTTGATGCTATATATCACTTGGTGCTTAATTTTCACCTGTCTATCATCGCATGAACTGTCTTGATGCTTAATTTTCACGTGTCTATCATCGCATGGACCATCTTTGAATGCTGCTAAACAGGCCTAATTTCTTAGAGTGTTAAGGCTTTATGTATATGAATACGTGGTTAGAGTTTTATTATTGCAAAGTTGATTATGATCTTTTTTGCAATTCTGGTCATTTTGTTAGAAGCCCACACAAAGTTGATGGACTTTTCCATTTTTCATAAATATTTGGTCCGAATTTTTGCTGTCCAGGTTATTTGATAATACCAGGAACGAGTCATGCAAATTGACGGGGTGTATGGTTACCTGCCATCTAGAATGTCATTCACAAAATCTTACATTTGGTTGGGCGTTAAAAAACTATGCTGTGCTAGTATAACATACTTCTACTGTTCGTGTATGAGCATATTGATCAACTTTTTCTATTTTAGTTAGTATTGTTATTTTTTATTGTTATTTATTTCTTATTTTGGCATAGTCGGGTGATTGAATCTCCAAACGGGTGGTCAAAGCCCCAAACAGGTCAAACTGGTAATCAAATCTCCAGATGACTGATCAATTACTCGTTTGGAGATTTGATCACCCTCTTGGATAGTAATTAAAGCTCCTATATGAATTAAAAATATATAAGTGTTTGGTTTTGCTTATGGAGAAGAACAAGTAGGGTTGTAGATAGTATTTCTGTAATAATCCAATGTATTGGTTTATGAGGACCCTTATACCTGTAATTATAAGTTAGTTATCGTTTTAAACCATTTAACCTTAATACAATTTGTTCACGATCGAACTAAACTGGTCCAATTTCATCATGCTCACCCAACTGATTGTAACACCAGATTTGGTATTTGTGTTATTCTGAGAACGCTGTAATATGTATCATATAGTGGAATGAAATCAGGTAAAATATTCTCTATCGCTATCAGACTGCCTTAGAATTCAAATTGTATTTATTGTGATCTATTTCGATTTTATTGAGTTTTTACTTAATATTCTATTCAGTAGCATCAACTCACCAAAAATTACTTCACAGACAACTTAGTTCGCAGAGAATTTAATTACAGGTAAGATCATTTTACAATCGATTTATTCACAAACAAGTTTGTTTTATTGGCAGTTATTTCAATGACATCAGATTTCACAGACAAATTAATTCTAGTCATTGACGGTAAAATTTACCGTAAATTCTCGAAATAGCAAGCATGGATGTTGTTCCAATAAAAAAAGTAAAATTAGAGAATTATAAGTATTACACAATATATGTAATCGCAGAATTAATATAAATAGAAAGAGCAAAAGTTAGTCTTTTGACTGTAACGAATAAAGGGAAAAGAAGTGTATAGTAAAGATATTTTACACCCAAAAGTTGATTGATAACCAGTTGAACAAGATAATAGTTACATCACGTTCCTGGTTTTAGCGTGACTGCGTCGCGCAGCTAATCTAATTAAAATAATAGTATAGGTTTATGCGTGGACATATAAAATAAGCATGGGCGAGAGTCACGGGATAAACATAACATCTCTAATAGCAGATGATCATTAATCCATATACTGCGCCAGATTTCATATAATAATTAATTATGCATTAAATGACAATGCATAATAGACAATTATGATTGACAATGCATATCAGCAATTACAACCAATCATGCATATAAGAATCGTATATAATTGATCAGGCGTGCTCGGTGCTTGGCATACGGCGTAATGATTTAGAAACCTTTCAATCCCAAGTATATTATACAATTATGATAACATCGTAGATAGGGTATTATACAATTTTAGTCTTGTAGTTTCCATAATGTTCTATTATTAGATTTGAGATTCCTATAAATTTTGTACAATATAAAAGGAAGAGATTTTAGCTCTCCTTTGAGAGTAATCCTCAGATTATCAACTATACAAATCTAATAAAATATATTAAATTCGAATTATCTCAATATACAAATTCCCTTTTTCTATTATAAATTGTATTAAATCACCAAGTCACACCTTTGGCGAACTGCCTTTTATCAATTTTTGTACCAATTCCATAAAGTTCATACAATTTAACCTGTAACACTATAAAAATTTATAGAATATAAATCTGTAAACAATTAAGATTAATTATATGACTAACTATAAAGTTTATATATGACTGACTATAAAGTTTATAGAGTAACCGTATAAAGAACTTGTAAATTATTTAAAAACCCATAAAGTGGACTATATGGGCGGTCAAAAGTAGAAACCAAGGAATTTGACCTTTTTTTAAAAAGTGAGCTTTTAGATTAATCAGATATATTTTTTAAAGCTGAATCTTTTTTTTTTTTGTGTTAAAGTTCACGCTTTGGGTGAGAGTTTATTTAATCAAGCCTGTAGATCAAGGGCGCCGCTTTGGGCGCACCCACAATTGAGTTACATTGAATGAGAGTACAACTAGCCACAAGTACAACTTTTGGTTGTCTAATTTAAGTAGTCCGCCTGAAGGTTCTACACTGGTTGCCATACCTACAACCCAACTAGGAGATTGCCTATTTAAACCCTCTGGTCCAACGCTTTGCATGTCAATCCTACTTGTGATCACTGGTACAGCCCTCCGATACATTAGTCAGTCGAAGACTGTCCCGGATGCTACCTACATCCCCTTAGGACTAATTTATCCTCGCAGGTAAACTTGGTAGAGCAGTTCCTGTCCCACACAGGTATTACCTACACTTCGGTAACTTACGCACTCACCGAGGCAAGCAACTTGCAGTCAGGGTACCTAACCGTTACTATTACCTACTTCAGCCCTTGTAAGGTTCATACTGACCTGTGTACCCAACATTACTTTCCTACTGGTCATCACTAGGTGCCTCAAACTTCCAAACAAGTTGGCCCGGAAGGGTTGATTTACCCAGCATTAGGTGCTACTATGGTTTTTCTTCATCTGGTACCTAATTCCAGAACATAGGTCCTTTTCCTTCGGTACGACTCCGGCGGCCAGGTTGGTGGACCCTCTCCTCTAAAGGTCATATTGTCTAGTTCTCCAGCTCCGGTTTCTAATATTCCGGTTCTGGTAGCACCATCGAAGATCGTTGCTACCTCCTTACTCGAGACTTTCCAAATGGGTTTCCATTTCCCCGGTTCCTTGGATTTGTCTGTGTCACTGGACACAACTTCTCCCGAAAGCTCCCATTCGAGATGGTAACCAAGGACTACAGGTAATATACCCAACCGATCGACAGGAAACGGTTACCGTAACACAGGTCTATTTTTCCAAAGCGTCGCTAGTTGGATTTGAACTCTAGACCTGCCACTTGGGGGGTGACAACTTACCAACTTCCCTAAGTCGCCACATCCATAAGCTGAATCTTTTTTATTTAATAACGAAAATATAATTAATTAGTAAATTTTGACGTTATAGTCATTTAAAAACTTTTAAACGGTAAAACGGCAAAATCTAAAAATAGATCAACGTCTAACGTCACACAATTTTCATCGGTAGATCTATAAAAATTAGCCAATCAGTTGAATAACAAACAGGTTTTTAATCCGGAATTGTTATTTTTAGGTTTGTTTTGTTTTTGTGTAACAAAATATAATTTGCCAATTATCTCAAAACTTGTGATCATCCAAATTCCTTGGTTTCTACTTTTGACCGCCCATATAAAAAACTGATAAGCAACTGATATATAACTCATAAGAAAATTTATAAAAATATCTTAATATTCACTCCAAATCTTGTATATGATTGTTCAAAAAACTTTTTTGCATAATAAAAATTATAAAATTGGAAATTGTCGCTCATATGCCTTATTTTTATAAAGAAATACGCACAATAAAGCAATTATGATTTAACAATATAACAGTTTACAATAGCTTCATAAATATTCTTTGATTTCAAAATTTAAAATGAGAAAATAAAGTTGAATTTTTTATGTTTAGGGCATGCTGTCTTGGTTGCTAGTTAATGTGAAGGATCCTCAATTTCAATGCATTAAATGATACAAAAATTACAATTTTGATGCACTTCTCCCCAAAAAGTTGTTTTTTGATGCATCTGTATAAATACTGTATTATTAAAATTATATCAAAAATGTAATTTGGAAAATTTTTGTCTGTTCACATGCATGTTAAAATTTGTTAATTTAGTGTAACAAAATAAGAATATTTACATATTTGTGTAATGAGATAATTATTATACTGGATCTAACAATGCTAGGCATTTTCTATTATATAGAGTAACAGTTGTATTGGGAGAGCAGTAAAACAATATAGACAATAGTGCCAATTTAAAGCTCTAACCGATTACAAAGGAAGGGGTATAAATATATTATTTTAAAAGTCATGGGGTATAATAAGGGTTGTGTGTATAATATGTGGAGAGCGAAGGGATAATTTAATACTAAATCACTACAATAATATGAAGACGCTGACACTAGTAATGCTAATATGGGAGATATCAATAAATTGATATCACTGAAAATAATAATAAAGTATGATACAGATGAAAAGTGAGATCATAATGTGTATTACAGAGTTCAGATAAGGTGATATTTAGTTAAGTATTGGTCAGATGATATTGATACAGTCAACTCCCGCAATAGTCACACCTGCTTTTATCACAATCGTGCTATAACATATTCATTTTGAAACAAAATTTTTATAATAGAATTTGCCCAAATTGTCACATTTAGTATTAAATTTCATAATAGTCACTATCACACCAAATCTCAAATCCGATTTATAGAGTGCCTTAATAAATCTTGCCCGCTATAATCACATCAAAGCATGTATAATCTTGAAATCAATGCTACATCCAAAATAAGTACAGTAATTAATTATTATCAATATGCATATTCGAACTATGTATGCCGATCAGGGCCAATGATTTTTGCAGTGACAAATGCCAATTCCATCCATGACGAAATCAAATTCACAAAAATTCTGTGCATAATAAATTGCTTTTTCTGCAGCATTTCCATGATCAAATTTTTAAATTCTGTGCAACTTATGTTTTGGGTGAATACTTTCTCATAGTAAGAATAAAAAAAAATATCTAACATACCCCTATTTCTTGAAGGCCTTTCACTTATCTTTAACACAATTCCATTTTGATAACAATGGCCAATATAAAAGCTATGCCATGTTTAGAAAATGTTCTGGGTAGTGCTTCCCATAAGAACAAAAAAATCTAACTTACCCAATACTTTTCATTAATGCCTTTTGCTTTAATATAATTCTATTTTGATAACTGGCCAACTTAATTGATTTGCATCGATGCCAATAACAACTTGATTGATTCCAGCATCAACAATATTTATTTGCATTATCAGCGTTATTATTACTTATTGTCTACTATGTCAACTATGCATTCCGTGGGAATTCTGCATTACCTGTACTACATTCTGAGTTTACAACCCGCTTCTGTGATTTCTGCAGCATTCTGTAAAATGCAGAAAATCATCAGCCCTGCTTTGGATTTTAGCAGTAACTAAAATAGTACTAGTGAGACACATAACCAAATCTAATAGAAGTTTTGTTTTATTCTGATATCGCTAGTACAATTTTAGCAATTGATAAAATCCATCAGACTGAAATACAGTACCTGTTGGCATGTTCTTGCTTAGTGTTAAGTTGAAATCGTAAAGATTAGTGTTCAAGATATATTACAAGAGTGTACCCATTAAAGAGTGCCTGAATCAAAAAGAATGTTTAGTACAGTATTCAAATAAAAAAAAAGGACTGTACCAATAAATTAATAGAATCCTCACCTTCGTACTAAGACATAGGTGCCTTTACAATCTTCTTGATCTATTGACTTTTTGTATATGCACAATACATGCCATAATTAATCTAGCATTACTGCTTTAGTTTCCTTTTAAATTATATTGATATATGTTGGTATAGTTAGACTATGCATTTTTTTCTCACTGATTTTTTTTGACATTGAGTATTTGGCAACAATGATTATATTATCCTTTTCTTCATACTTTGAGTTTATATAGTGACAAGATCTTTAACAATTTAAAACAGAATATAAACTTCTTCATTTTAAATAAAAACGCTTATGATGCTTAATGTTAACCAAAAAAATTTAACTAGCAAAAGCCGTACTAGACTTAAGACCATGCAAAAAAAATTAATTCATGAAAAAAAGAAAATCCTAACCTTCGAGATGAAGATATTGCTGCAGAATTCAAGTGCGATTGAAGCACAGTATCAAAGATCCTTAAGCAAAAACAATAGTCTGAAATACACAAAGTTTCAAAGGATGCAAATGCACTTAAAATTGCTAGTCCCAAGTTTTCCCAAATTGAACAAGCTCTTGAAATGTGGATTAGTACCGCTGAACAAAGACAACTCACACTTACAGGAGAAGTAATTCGCCAGAAAGCCCTTGAATTTGCAAAATTGTTAGGAGTTTTGGAGGATGAATTCAAAGCATCTGAAGGTTGGCTTTCACGATTCAAGGCTAGATTAGGAATTCGAAACTATTGAATTCATAGAGAAACTGAAAGTGCCCCTATAGAATTTCTTCCACAATTTCATAAAGAACTAAAGGATCTTTTGAAGTTATATAAGCCACAAAATATTTTTAATGCTATAAATGTGGTTTATTTTATCGCATGGAACCTAATACCTTACTGTCAACTTTTGTGCACAAGGGTAAAAAAAAATAAATTGAGAATTACAGTCATTTGCATGTCCAATGCAGATGGTACTGAAAATATGAGGCCATTAGTTATCAACAAGTCTAAAATGCCATTTGCATTTCACCATGAAGGGATCATATCACATAGTCAACTTCTAGTTGATTATTATAATAATGAAAAGGCGTGGATGTGTCAGGATATATTTAAGCTTGTGTGATACTATTTTCAAATTACTTAGCACTATTTTTTCTTTTTATTCAATCTGCTTTTTTATTTTTTTTTGTAGAAATTTCTTAACAATCTTCAGACTATATTCTGAATTCAAGAATGAAAAATTCTGTTGCTCATTGATAATGCCACCTCTCGCAATATTAATAATTATGAAGATTACCCAAACATTCATTTGCATTTTCTTCCTTCTAATACTACCGCTTATTTGCAGCCAATGGATGCTGGAATCATCAATGCCTTTAAAGTACACTATAAGCAACTTTGTATTCATCAAGTAATTCATGATTTTGATAGGAGCATTGAGGAACCAAGTAAGTTCAATAGACTTCAGGTAAAGTTAGCGCGCTTAACTAGATTTTCAAATTTTAGCCTAATAATTAATATTACTGTATATTTTTAGGCAATATGGTTGTAAAAACTGTATGGGATAACATAAGTGCTGAGACTATAAAAAATTGCTACCATTATACTAGAATTTTACCTCTCGAACACCTTGTCAAAATTTTTTTAGAAATAGAACCAGCGTTTGATGAAGACCCTAAAACTCAAATTATTCAAATTCCTGAAGTTACTACAGCTTTATTTGAAATTCAAGAACTTATTGACTTAACTAACGATACTCACCTTCAACAGATCACCCAAGAATACTTTGACTATGATGAGTTTATTGATACTAAGGAAGCTTTGGATAATGAACGAATCATCGAATTTGTTAAAAATCCAGTTGTTAGTGATAATGAGCCTGATAATTTTGTGGATGAAGAACCTAAAATTACCTTTACTGAAACCAAAAAAAGCCTTAATCAACTTCTTAGCTTTACCTGCCAGCAACCCTTTATGACTAATAGTTTTATTAAAAAAAATGATGAGGCATTCTTTCATGATTTTCTTTCCCGAACATATAGAGCCTCTGTTAGATTTATGAAACAGAAAACTCTTGAACATTTAATAATCCACGAATAAATCTTATCACCTTTAATTCTGTTATTAAAGTTAGCATATAAATATAAAACAAAGTTAAAATTATGAGTATAAGGTATTCATTTTTATCAATTATTTTGTAACAAAGCCTTCAAAATTAAAATTGTTATTGAATAAAGTAGAGGATTAAACAGTATATTGTATCTGAATTTTTTTCTAGTGCTGTTATAAAAATTTTATTAATTTGTGTGCATTCACACAATTTGTGCATACAGTATCTCGATAAAAAAAGATCATTAATTGCTTAAAATTTTATATTTGCAATATAAATCATGTAAAGATTACTTCAATTAATTGTAGTACATGTGCACGATCTCTAAAACTAGCCAATTACGATAAAAGATATGTTTGCGTGACCTTTAACCAAGTCTAATTTTATTTTTACTTCTTTAAATATAAATTTATATGCTATATTGTTGTTATATTATTGGTTAT
Organism: Gigaspora rosea; assembly: GCA_003550325.1. NCBI lineage: Eukaryota > Fungi > Glomeromycota > Glomeromycetes > Diversisporales > Gigasporaceae > Gigaspora > Gigaspora rosea. Next base: position 290,785 of record QKWP01000339.1, on the reverse strand, counting down.
GAACATATAACTAACCTTTTAATATTGGTTTTATAACTTTTTCATATTAGTCACCTACTCACAATAGTCACATAAAGTTTTGGATTTTATGATATGACTATTGCAGGAGTTGACTGTATGTGTAAGTTCAAGAATTCTTCACAGGTGCAGTAGTTTAATTTGAAAGGCAAAGTAAGGTTTTAAATCTACTAGCCAAGAGGTAATATTTAAAAGAGACAACATTTATCAAATATATTTTAACTGCAAGACTTTTCCTATAGGTCAACTAGTAGGCCGATATGCATCACGTGTATACTTTCGAAGGATTAACAAATTCTATTACACAGAATTTGAGTCTTAATAAAACTATTTTCGAGGTTACGAGTCAATTTAGTCCATCGAATTGAGTTATGAAAGGTTTATTAATGTTACAAGTCGAATTCAAAAGACAAGTGTTTATTTTATTTCTTATGTTATTAATGTTTTTAGTAGAGAAGAAACTTATATTTCTTTATTAAATTCAATGGGTTTATATATGTTTTAACATTATAATAGCGTACGCACAGAATTTTTAATGCTTCTGCTGTATTTACCGCATATTCACTGTATCTAATGCATATACGCTATATCTACAGCGTATGCATTGTATCTACTGCATATGCACTGTAGAGCCAGTTTTTCCTCCCAATGTCTAAGCCATTAAGCCACTTAATAATTTCTATTTTAGTATAAGTAATTAAAATATTACGTTGGAGTCGAATTAATAATTTCTATAGCAATGGAGGGTGAAATATAGAATGTTGTAGAATAAAAAGAAAAAAATAGAAAATAACAAATAATAAAAAAAAATTTTAAGCGGCAAATATAATGAATTAGATTCGTTACTTTTGCCTCCCCTAATTATTGAGCCCCTGCGAAATAATTAATTCCTATATTTTGTCAATTTCTTGTTGGGCTAGAGATTGAGCTTTTGCTTGTAATTTTGCGAAGTCTTCTTGATATAAGCATTGAAGGACGTGGGAGTAATAGAGTGAGCTGTAAAAGGTATGAGGGGCCTCGGGCTTTATATAAATAATATGCTCATTGTGGTATAATTAAGAAATTCTGTAGTTGGTATGAGAGATTGACTAATCTTTTTACAAAGTTTTTAGCACTTGATTTCAGGCCTTTTCTTGCAACAGGAACCCAAGAAAAAAGTAATGTGGCAATTGGGTAGTTTGTCCAATACATTCAAGACGAATAAAGGTACAGGTATGAGTGACTTTTTCTTTCCAAGTATTTATTTTTGGTTCTTTAAGTTGTTGCTCACAAGTTGTGTACAATGAAGGCCTCTATGAATTCAGGTAAATTCTGTTACAGTACTTGAGCAGGCATTTTTCTTTTGGTACCAGTTATTTGTAAGAGTTGGATTTGTTGCACATTTATAAGTAACTTTCTGGGTAGATACAGTGTATGTGCCTTTAATTTTAGCTTTTTCCATTTGTTTTTTAGTTTAATTAATGTTTTTTCTATATGGGCAGAGACTTTGAAGTTAGACATTTTAATAGTAAGCGAATTAAAGAGAAGAAAGTAAAGGAGAAATATAGGATGTTTAATGTCCCCTTTTATTATTGTTAGTTATAAGCCAAGGGGTGATGAGTATTACTTTGTCAAGAATGATAATATGAAACCGGATTCCGTGAAATTTCTGTTTTATCATGTGTTCATCCATAGTTCTAAGTTTGTACAATCCAAGGAGCAGTATGTCATGGATATAATAGGGACCTAAATTATCAGGTCTAACTTAGCACTGTATGATATGCCTAACACAGATTGATATAAAAAGACTTGATCACTGATTTCGTATGATTCAATTTTATTCTGTTTTTCATAATACTCCTTTTGTTTAGTTTGTACCCTTTTAATTTTCTTTGAAGCTGCTTGCCGTGCTTGTGTTAATTCACCCATTAGACTTTCTATTTGCCTTAATAATAAATTTTTTAGATCTTTCTTGGTGTTAAATCGAGTTTGATACGTAATTAGACTAGTTTTTACTGGAAGAAGAGCAGAGCACCCATATAATAGAAAGAAAGGTTCATAGCCGGTCATAGAATGAGAGAAAGTACAGTAAGCAAAGAGAGCTGAACATATATATTTGGATTGACTTTGTGCTATACATTTTTCTAATACGCTACGAAGTGTTTTATTAAATTGTTCTACAAAGCCATTAGTTTGCATATGATAGGCCGTAGACTGGTAATAAGTAATTTCCATTCTCTTACAAAGAGCTTTAATTAAACTTTTGCAAAAATGGGACTCTTGGTTGAACAAGATTTCTTTTGGGCTTCCATGCATACAAATTAAATCTTCAAAGATAAAAGTGGCTACACTCTCAGCATCTGCTTTTTCTAATGCGCAGGCCTCCGGCCACTTAGTAAGATATTCAGTGGCCACTACAATATACTGTTTATTAGTAGCAGTAATAGAAAGAGGCCCGACTATATCAATTTTGATTTGGTCAAAAGGTTTTCCAACTTTAATAGGATATAACAGTTCCCGTGTGGTGGGTTTTCTTCTCTTTTGACATATTTCACAGGTGCATATATAGTTTTTTATATCATTGCCCATTTGGGGCCAATAATAGCAATTTGCTATTCGTTGATAGGTGGCATAGAAACCAAAATGTCTGAAAAGTAAGTTATCATGTATACTAAAGAATATAGCTTCAATTTCATCCCTTTTTAAGACCCATAAGGGTTGCGATGAATTGCAGTGATTATTTTTATACAATAATCCTTTTAATACAGTAAAATGGCAGGGTTTGTACTGCAGTTTTTGGATATTCTTTGTGGTGAAATGTTGCAGCACCATGTTGTATAAAAGATATCTTAGATAAAGAATATATAAATCGGGATCCATATTCATGAATTTTTCTGTACTAATAAATTTAATTAAATTTTTTTATATATATGGAACTGAGAGAAATGCCAGGAACCTTAATCTGAACTGGCTTAACAGATATAGAATGTAAGTAATTTTAAGTTTAAGTTTTTTTTTTTTACTAAAAAAAATTATGGTTATTAAGAGAAGTGCCATTTATTACGTAATTTCGAGAGGGGGGGTTAGCAGTCTATCACGTCTATATATTATATATAAAAATTATTATTGGCTGCTAATTAGATCACAGGGGGAGTCAGTATAACCTCCTAATAAAAATAAATTACGTAATAAACGGCACTTCCCTAAGAGTTTTGTAGGTATAATGGCTTATTGGTGAGTTTCTACTTGGATCCGCGATAGGCTATTAATGTTGATATGATTCTTTCTGGGTTTATACACAGTTGTGAAAGAGTATTCCATGAGGGTCATTACCCAATGTGCGAGATAATCTTGGGGCAGTTTAACTTCAAAGAGGTATTTGAGCGCAAAGTGATCAATATAAAGAAGGAAACGAGTGCCATATAGGTATGGTCGAAAGTACTCTATGGCCCATACTACAGCCAAATATTCCTTCTTTGTTACAATATAATTTTTTTAGTCTGGGTCAGGCTACAACTGGTGTATTAAATAACTTGCTCATTTTCTTGTTTGTTTTTCTAAGATAGGATAGCTCCTAAGGCAGTACCAGAAACATCGGTAAAGAGTATAAAGGTTTTTGTAAAGTCAGGTATGCCAAAACCAGGGCGGTAATTAATTTTTCTTTTAAACTATCAAATGTTTGTTGCTGTGTTTCAGTCCATTTATAATTAACATTCTTCTTCAACATATAGTTAAGAGGGGTCGCGATTAAGATGAAATTTTTAATAAATTTGCAGTAGTAACAGGTAAGTCCCAAAAAGCCTCTTAATTGCCACAAATTTTTAGAAACCAGAAATTTTTTTACTACTTCAACTTTAGCAGGGTCAGTGATGATACTGATTTCGCTAACAACATGCTCCAATAACTTTAATTTCCATTGGCAAATTAACATTTGGAGGGTTTTAGAGTAAAACCTGCCATCTTTAGTCTTTTAAAAACTATCTGCAAGTGATATAAATGGTCCTCGAAGGTTTTTAAATACACGTTAATATTGTCCAAGTAGACAATGACGCACATTCCAATTAAGTTCTGGAAAAGGTAGTCCATAATAAGTCTTTGGAATGTAGCCAGGACATTAGTTAGCCCAAACGGCATAACATGGAACATATATACTCCAAAAGGGGTATTAATATAACTTGAGCCTATCCAATTTTTTGACCTCGACTTGCCAATATAGGATCCTGAAATATACATAGATAGGTCAGATATGAGTTTGCTTATTTTTGAGGTTTTTTATACAGATCTTTTCTATTTATAGTAATTTTTTGCTTATTTTTAGAGTTTTTCTGCAGATCTTTTTTTTTTTAGTAACACTATAATTAACCTGACCTATCTATGTATATTTCAGGGTCCTGGCAATATCTACTAGCTAAGTCGAGCGAGCTATACCAGGCCAATCCCTGAAAAGCGTCTAAGAAGTCTTGTATATGCAGTAGAGGATAATTATCCTTCTGGGGCACAGAATTTAATTTCTATAATAGATACAAAAGCGAGTTTCTCTATCTTTTTTAGGTACTAGCATCACTAGAGAGTCCATAGGCTTTTAACAGGTTGAATGAAACCTTCTTTTGGCTTCTTTTTGATTTCGTCCTTAATAATTTTTTTTTCTGCCAGAGAATAACAGTACGAGTTATGTTTAATAGAGAGGGCATTTCTAGTACTAATATATGTCTGACTAAATTAGTATGCCCCAATTTCTCCCCCTTCTACACAAAAAGGGTTGAGTTTCGTTCCAAGAATTTTTGAAGCTAAAGATGTGAAGCCTCTTCTAGTTCACCTAAATTATAGATATCTTTCTTTTGTATTTCTTCTCTATAATAGTAATCGAATATATTACTAATTTCTTCAAAATCTTCTTCCTTTAGGAATATTTCTACAAGGGTTGACTCTACTGTTTTCTTCTTGGAGATAGGCATTTCAGCCAGGTCATACGAATACTGAGCTGCAGAGGGTTTTGATTTTTCTTTTTTTATTTTAAGTTGCTGTCTTGCTTTATCAATATCAGAGTCAGTGTCAGAATCATTTTCAGCATACTGATATTCTTTAACTTTATTTCCCCAGGTTATTTCATACCAGTCGATATCCAAACTACTCGTATCTTCAGATTCATTTCTGTAAAATATAGAAAGAGAAACACCATTGGGCCCATAAGAAATGGGAAAATTATTTTATTTCACTGTATAGTAGAATTATTGGCCACAGGATTTTCTTCTCCCGTGCGTGTCACATTTTCACTAGATGAGAATAGGGACTCAGGAATATAACAAACTAAGAAAGAGTGATGATTGGAACAGAAGCAGATATAATTATTTGCTTATAATTGGAGGGTACATTAGGAGGAGCAATATTATTAATTTTAAACTGTTCTTTTTGGATGGATAAATCTGAAGTAACTTGAATAGAACTTATAGCACCGGACCCCGAGGATATTACAACTGCAAGTGACATTCGAATACACACAGAACTACAATTATTACGATTGTTATTAATTTGAATATTTACAGAGGAAACGGCAGAGCTGGGTATTAATGAATTAGAGGGTCCAGCTTGGTCTGACTCAAGATTAGCAGGGATCTCTTAGTGGCGACCTTACTAAAGAAGTATAGTATTCGAGATTTTCAAAGAGATCTGGCCTAGGACATACTGCAGAGGATGAACAATAGAAATCTCCTTCTTCTTCTATCTCTAAATAATTATATATTCTTTCTTCTAAGTCTTCTTCTTCATATTTTGTTCTCTTCACTTGACTCATACTCAGAGTCTTCATTTTTTTCTAGCTTCAAATTTTGTAGGACGGTTTTTACTTAAATATTCAGAAATGAACCTTTTAAACTCTACAGGGACGATTATTTCTTTACCTTCCCAGGTAAAGGTTATCTCAGAAGTAACCAATCGATTTTTGCCTGGGCCTTGGAAAGCTAGTCATTACCAACAATGGCACTATATGAAGTGGTGTCAGTAACAACTACATCTATAGGAATTTCGGCACCTTCAACCAGAAAAAGGAAATCGGAGACTTCCCTAGTACTCGTTTACTTATCCATAGACATTGAACATGTTGATAGTGGAGGGCCACTCAACTTTAATTCCAAGGTTCCTTAATAAATAAGAGGATACTACACTACCAGAGGATCTACTGTTTACAATTAATGGTATGGTTTCTCCAAGAACACTGGCATCACAGTACAAAGCTATAGACTTAGTACCAGCGGTAATACTAATATTTATTCTAATTTTCTTTTGATTGGACTTTTCTTTTTATGTAGGCTTTTTACTAACTTAGTACATATAGACGAACAATACGAAGAAGTTGACCAATAGTGATGTTAGCATTTTTATCTCTTAGGTCAGCAATAATTGAGTAAGAAGGTACCAATGAGGAGATTTGTGGCATCTCGTCTTTTGGTACCTTTCTCTTGGTTACAGGAATTTGTTTGGGTTTTGACTGTATGGCTTTTACTAGTGGCTCATTTTCTTTTCTTTTCTTAACTCTATTTTTCTCTACTATCTGTTCTCTTTCTATTTCTTTTTCTTTTTCCAGTAATTGTTCTAGAGTTTCTTCTTTTTCTAATTCCAAATCTCCAGCTTCATTCTGACAATGTTTACTCCAATGCCTATTTTGGCAGTTCTGATGCAAAAAGAGTGACATCCTCTATTGGAATGTTAACATAGGTAGGTTGATTACTCATGCCATCAGTTTCAATATTGGTATTGCTCATGCCATCAGTTTCAACATTGGTATAGGCAGTATTTGAACCACCTGCTGTACTCGAATTATTCACAGTACTCATACTGGCAATCATGGTTAGGAAGGTCTAAAGAGCCTCTTGAGGACTGTTAGTATGCATAGAATTATTAGCAGAACCAGCATTAGAATTAACTAGTACAGCTGTACTTGCTGCTATCTGAAAGGGGTACAGGTGCATAGTAGGAACTTGGGTGGGTACTGGCCCAGGTGCCTGTCCTGAAGGAGAATACGCTTGTGTGTATTAGAAGGGATATTATACATTACTGGGGTACAGCAATTCCTACTAATATGGGGGTGAGTCAGTAGAAAAGAGACAAATCATTTTTAGTAAAATTTTTTTAATTTTTAAACTAAAATATCTTGACAACTATTTAATCAAATTTGCTAAAAAATTTTTTATTTTAATCTTGAAATTATATAGAATTAAAATAAAAAAAAATTATTAAATTTATTAAAATAGTTGTTAAGATATTTAAGCTTAAAATCAAGTAAACTTTTACTTAGAAAAAATTTGTCCCTTTTCTATTAATTCACCCCCATATGTCCCAGTTTTCCAAACTTATAATATACTAGTTTGGAAAAACTATTGGAAGTAGATGTCTGCTGCTCCTGAAGTTGATTTAACATTTTGTTTACTGCTTCTGTCAGTTTCTCAATTGCTGACTCAAATGTAGGTACTACTGGTACAGAACCAGCAGGACTTCTAGCAGCAAGCTGAAAGGAATATAAAGTGCTAATTGGTGTAGGTAAATACGACAGGTTTTGTTGAAGCACCTTTATAAGCCTTGGCTTGTTCATAGGTTGCTTGTAAGGTATTGGGGATAAATGGAGCCACTGCTAGAACAATATCTGGTCTTAGCCCATTCAAAAAGAGCTATACCTTAGCAGTCTCAGGATATAGCTGAGTACCTGTCAGAACCCCAAATAATCTATATGAGGTCATAGTTGAAAAATAGCTAATGGAGGGCCATTTTTCAAAAAAGGTTATATTTAAAAAGTAGGTATTGGAGAAAAGGTTTATATTTGAAACCTGCTAAATAGCAAAATAGGTATATTTTAAAGAATGCTAATAGGGGTAATTTTTATAAATGTTATATTTGAAATGTGCTAATGAAAAATCTGGGCTATAATAGTAATCCGGTAGGTAAAAGGAGAGAAGAGTAAAAAAGAGAGAGGGGTAAAAGGGAGAGAGAGGTAAAAGGAAGAGAGGGGTAAAAGGGAAAAAGGAGTAAAAGGGAGAGGGGTAAACGGGAGAGATGATAAAAATTGGTCAAAATGGTGGGTGATTTTTTTTTTAAGTTTTTTGGTACAATTTGTGGTATATATATTTATAATCCTTGGCAGCTTACGGATCAAATGGGCTTAAGAGATTTTGAACTTTAAAATTCTGTTTTTTTTTTTAGGGAACATCCTGTTTTTTTTTTTTTT
>QKWP01000339.1:222915-282553 GCA_003550325.1 Gigaspora rosea | reverse complement strand
TTTTTTTTTTTTTTTAGAGACGTTGTATTTCAAAAAAAGTTAAATATGAGTAAAAGTTCGATCTAATGTATGAAATGTAGCTTATATATACCAAACCAAAAGCACTAACCAAAAAAATTTTACTATAATGCTCAAATATCAAATATAACCTCATATAGATTATTCAGGGTCCTCACCTGTTTCTATTCTACAAAGCAACTCTTGGACCGCAAAATGGTAAGTGTCTACATCACTACATTATCGTCAATTTGCTGCTTCTGCATAGCCAGTTGGGCAAACTATTTCCCTTCTAAAGCGAGAGTCCTAAACTGCATGATAAAATTAGATTGAAAACTTTAATTAGGCTGAGCAAAGCCTGTTTTATACAGTAATAGGTTGTGGTTGCCTTTGTGCAGTAGACCACCAAGTAGCAGCTACACCTTTTAGGTATGGGACAATCACAGCTATTTTACGATCATTATTTAATAAATTCGCAGCAAAGGCCTTTTCCACTTCATCTAACCAAGTTATAGGGTCCTGATCTCCTCTCAAGAAGTCTTAGTAATGAACTAAGTTCAGTTCATGATTAGGAGCATTATAATTGACTTGGAGAGCTGGAGCAGCCTGTATTTGTTGTATTAGAAGTCCAATTTGAGCCACCAAGTTATCCATGCCATTAGACACTTGCAAGAGCAGTACCAAATTGGACTGTTGTGGCAGTTGCTGCAGTAGAGGTTGCTATACCAGAGGTTGTTGCAGCTGTTGAAGAGGATTGGGTTGCTGTGCTAGATTAGCAGGATTAGGCTATAGAGCCAGGTTCGGTTGCTGCGCAAGGTTTACTAGCTGCAGAATTTAACTACATTAAGCCATATTTATACTCAGATAAGTTTTATAGTTTGTTTAATAGTTTATCTAGTAAATTAATTTTAAGATGTTATATAAGAAATGTTTGAGTGGGTTATTTCAAATTCACACAATCAGTACCAAATATAACGGTTGTATTGGGAGAGCAGTAAAATATTATAGACAATAGTGCCAATTTAAAGCTCCAACTGATTATGAAAAAAGGCATATAAATGTATTATTTTAAAAGTCACAAAGTATAATAAGGGTGGTGTGTATAATACGTGGAGAGTAAAGGGATGATTTAACACTAAATCACCACAATAATACGAAGACGCTAATGCTGCTGATGCTAATATGGGAAATATTAATAAATTGATATCACTGAAAATAATAATAAAGTATGATACAGATGAAAGGTGTGATCAAAATGTGTATTACAGGGTTCAGGTAAGATGATATTTAGTTACATTAGCAAATATTTTAGACAGATAATTATCGATATTTAGCAACAAATCGATATATTACATTTAGAATATAGCGATATATATCGATATTTTGGTTATAAATTAATACTTATCAAAAATTGATAAATATTAGAAATAGATTATAATCGATATGCAACTATTGATTGATTATCATCGAATTTATATAAATCGTTAATTATCAATTAATTGTTAGAAATCGATATTTAGTATATATTAAGATTTTAACAATCAACTTCTAAATTATAACCATTATGATTCCTAACAATCAACTATTAAATTATAATAATTAAGATTCTTAATGATTAATAATTGTTAAGATTCTTAATAATCAATTACTAAATTATAATTGTTAAGATTCTTAATGATTAATTACTATATCACAGTTTATTAAAAAAAAATATATCATGTTCCAAGACAGATACAGGATGTAGATGAGATTTTCTGGGTCACTTAAAAATCTGATCTCCCCAGTTATACAAATTATATATATATACAACCCTTTTTTTTGTTTATATCATTTAATTTTTTATTTGTACCATCGAAACTTTACTGCTTTTTTTCATCACTAGAGTCATGCTTCTTTGTATTACTAGTGTCATCATTGTTTATTGGTGCCTTATTTCATTGCTAGTGTTGTTGTCATTTACTAGTACCTCTTTTTGTTGCTTATGCCAGTGCCTCTTTTCGTATACTTCTTTGCTCCTAGTATAAATTCAGAAATCAAAATCTACAAAAAAAAAGAAAGATTAGTTCAAGTTAAAAAAAAAGAAAGAATATAATATAAGAAAAATACTTGTCTTCTTAAACTCAGCTTCTGTCTTATTGTTTGTTCTATATTTCATTGTCATACTAATTTATTTCAGTATTATTATATGGGTTAGATTACAGATTGGTGCAAGTGGTACTTGTGTGGTTTAAAGTTAGAGTTAGGATTAGTGTAGTATTAGTATAAAAATAGTTTTATTAGTATAAAATAGTTTATATAAAGAATTATATAAAATAAAATTAAATAATTTAAAATAAAATAATTTAAATAATTTAAACTGAATTGAAAGAAAAAATAAATAGAAAATAAAGCTTACTATATAGTAATTCATGAAAAGAGCTTCTGAAGTACTTTTTCATTCGATTGTAAAGAGTGCCACTCTAGTAAGCATATATAGACTGTTTTAAGAGATCGTAACGATCTTGGTTTCTTATGATGCATGTATACTAATAATAAAAAAAATAATTTAGAATAATTAAAACTGAATTAAAAATCAAAATTTAAATAAAATTTTATATAAAATAATTAAAAAAAATATTAAATTTAATTAAATTACAATTGTGCATGATCAGTAAGAATCTTAATAATTGTGCATGTTAGTGTATGAAAATTATGATTGTTAAGAATCTTACCAATTGTACACAAAAATGTGATCATTAAGAATCTTAATGATTAATTAATAAAAATTTACTTAAAAGTTTATATAAAAAAATTAAAAAAAAAACATTAAATTTAATTAAATTATAGTTAAACTATAATTTAATTAAATTTAATGTTTTTTTTTTATTTTTTATATAAAATTTTTATTAATTAATCGTTAAGGTTCTTAACAATCTATTTAGATCATTAAGAATCTTAATGATATATTTTAGATTATTAACAATTTAAAATAGATCGTTAAGAATCTTACTGATTAATTAATAAAAATTTACATAAAATTTTATATAAAAAAATTAAAAAAAATATTAAATTTAATTAAATTATTAGTTTAACTATAATTTAATTAAATTTAATGTTTTTTTATAAAATTTTATGTAAATTTTTATTAATTAATTGTTAATATTCTTAACAATCTATTTTAGATTGTTAAAAATCTTAATGATCTATTTTAGATTATTAATGATTTAAAAGAATTTTAATGATCTATTTATTATTAAGAATCATTAAGATTCTTAATGATCTAAAATAGATCGTTAAGATTCTTAACGATCTAAAATAGATTGTTAAGAATCTTAACAATAATTAATAAAAATTTATATAAAATTTTATATAAAAAAATTAAAAAATATTAAATTTAATTAAATTATGATTGTGTATAATCGTTAAGAATCTTAACGATTGTGCATTTAGTGCATGAAAATTATGATTATTAAGAATATTAACAATTGTGCATGTTAGTGCATGAAAATTATGATCATTAAGAATCTTAACAATTGTGCATGTTAGTGTACAGAGATATGATCATTAAGAATCTTAACGATTAATTAATAAAAATTTACTTAAAATTTTAAAATATTACTAACTATAACCAATGGTGACCTTCACCACTCTTTTGTATAACCAAAAAAATATTAATTTATTTTAATAACTAATTATACGTTATGCGATTAATCGCACCATAATACTGTATACTTTTTTATATCATTTTATGTAATACAACTATAATATACATTTATTAAAAATTTTAAAGAAACAAATACATCACGATTTGATTACACGTAGCAACATCTACGAGGGTAAGCGAAGCAAACTCAATAGTCGCTCGCTACAGCTATCACCTCTGTGTTGATCCATTTTACTAGATCCCTAGCACAATCAACTATATCCAATCCCTAACCCTAACTCTAACTAAGTTCCAACTAATGACTAGCAAAACAATATCTTAATAGCATACGACAAACAAAGACTTTGGAAGAAACACCAAAAGAATGATATGCGATGGCCACCTACACCGAATAAACTTGTTATAGAAAAGAAGAGTACACCAACATAATACAGAACAAAAAAAATGGAAAACTTATCTCTTTAATCACACAAGAAAACACCAAAATGACGAAAAAGTGCCAATATAATGCAAAAAACTCAACACCAACAATAAAGCATTCCAATTAATAGCAGCAAAAATAAAAACACGGACTACGTGAACAATTTAATACCTGAAATGAAGAGTTAGTACTGCATTAACACGAAAAATGAAACTGAAAACAACAGAAACGAAATACTTAGCTGTACCCATAAGAAACACTAACTCATGCCTAAAAAAGTACCAAATTCGACGACGCAAACGACGAAAGAAAAGACATATAGCGACATTTACGACAAAAAAAAACATGTTACAAGAATCACCAAATTAGACGCTACCAAACGCGAAAGAAAAACACTAAACTGGGTGGTACAAACTGCGTTACAAGGAAAACACGACACCAGAAACAAAGAGAAAACGTTGCAAGGAATACTGAATGGGCGACACCAACGACGAACAAAGCACACCACTAAAATGGTAATAAAAAAAACTTAGTACTGTAGTAATAAAGAGAAAAAAAGGAAGTAAAGAAACGAAAAAAACCAGAATAGCAGATCTTTTTATACTGCTGTGTAACCAGTAGTGATCATCACTACTGGTTATTTTAATTATATTTCAAAATTTTATATAAAAAAATTAAAAAAAAACATTAAATTTAATTAAATTATAGTCAGGAAACTCTTTCTGACGATCCTCTGGACCGAAAATTTTCATAAACGCCAACCTACGAAAATTTTGTAGTTAATATTTTTATATAAACAAAAACTTTATCTAGAAGCAGCTTGGATATAGGACTTCAGATTGCATGTGAGATGGCTTAAATAGAGCTGCAAAAAGATTTCTCCTTGTGGGTTTGGTTCTCTGGGTGGAAGACTTTGTTGCTATAGAAAATGTAGTAGAGCTAAAACTCTGAAGTTTTTTGTCAAAAGATGTGAAAGTTTAGACAGAAACATACTTTTGGTTATCAATACTATTCTACAAAACATAAAGCTTACACTCTTTACAAGTTTTGGTTCCCTCGTTATTTCTCCTTGGTTTTTTCAAAATTTTCACCAAAAATAGGAAATCTAGCTTATCTTCTCCAAAAGATCAGCAATGTTTACTTCTTCCAATTTGGAAATGCGCTTACCGAATCGGAGCCCGGTCAGGAGTAAGTTTCAATGCCTGCAAAATAAACAATGAATGACATGTGAGGATGATCTGGAGAAAATACTAGAAAAAATTTCTTTTCTTCTAGAAGTTTCTTTTAGGCATAGTTTTTTTCTTTTCTTTTTCTTTTCCTTTCTTTGATGTACATATAATACTTTGCCAGATATGGTTTCGTGCAGTATTATATAATTTTTATCTACTTTTTCTTTTGCCCTGTGTGGCTTTTTATATTTTCTTTTGTTAGTTTACATCATTAGCATAGAGTTTTTCTTCGTTTCTCTCACCTTTCATTTTTATTATTTTTGCTAGTTTTGGTTTTTCATCTAGGTTTTGTAGTTATTCCCCCTTTTTTATCTCTTTTGTTTCTTATTTTATTTGTTTTTCTTGAATAGTTGATTTTATCCTCACCATTGATGCTAGGTGGGAGGGATTTGAAAGGAAATCCTTTGTTACTCTTTGACATGAGCTGACAAAGTTTATATCTGCTTTATCCGTAAGGTAGTGCGACCAGTCGCATATAGGTGCTCTTGAAGTAACCACATGATGTCGAATTTTAGTTTTAAGTATCATGTATTAACGGGCTATAAATAGTACTCAATACTGGTTTTAATAAAATATTGGCAAGACGTGTCAAAGATTAAAAAAAAAAATTAAATTATAGTTAAACTATAATTTAATTAAATTTAATGTTTTTTTTTAATTTTTTTATATAAAATTTTTATTAATTAATCATTAAGATTCTTAACAATTTATTTTAAATTGTCAAGAATCTTAATAATTTATTTTAGATTATTAATAATTTAAAAAAGATCGTTAAGAATCTTAACATTAATTTATAAAAATTTACATAAAATTTTATATAAAAAAAATTAAAAAAATATTAAATTTAATTAAATTATTAGTTTAAAAATAATTTAATTAAATTTAATATTTTTTTTTATAAAATTTTATGTAAATATTTATTAATTAATCATTAAGATTCTTAACAATCTGTTTTAGATTGTTAAGAATCTTAATGATCTATTTTAGATCATTAATAATCTAAAAGAATTTTAACGATTTATTTATTATTAAGAATCATTAAGATTCTTAATGATCTAAAATGGATCGTTAAGATTTTTAACAGTCTAAAATAGATCGTTAAGAATATTAACAATTAATTAATAAAAATTTATATAAAATTTTATATAAAAAAATTAAAAAAAAAACATTAAATTTAATTAAATTATGATTGTGCATGATCATTAAGAATCTTAATGATTGTGCATTTAAGTTATTAAGATTCTTAATGATCTATGTTTAGATTTTAAATTAATGATCTCATTAAGATTCTTAATGATCTAAAATAGATCATTAACAATTTAAAATAGATCATTAAGATTCTTAATGATCTATTTTATTTATTTTAGATCATTTTTACATAGGTTTATTGGTTGACATGAACAGTTTTTTCCATAAATTTTCATACAAACTAAGCACACCAAACATAAAATTTAAAATCGTTGTTGTTATTAAGATACAAAAATAGTTTTTATTAATAATTATTTTATTGTGATTGGACTCAGTTATATTGTAACAAACCGGGTGAAAATGGGTGGGTCACCCGGCGGGTTACCAGTGGGTTACCCTTGGGATCCAATTTTCTTTTTTTTACTAGCATCAGATCCTTGCAGTGGGGCCTAATTCTAACCTTTTAGCCCAATTGTCATACAGGCTGTTGCACTATTATTGCAACCACAAAACTCAAATAATAAAGTTCTTGAACTGCTATTATAGATACGAGGCCTAATAGGACCCCAAAATATACATAGATAGGTCAAGTTAATTATAGAGTTATTTAAAAAGAAAAGATCTGCAAAAAAACTTCAAAAATAAGCAAAAAATTACTATAAATAGAAAAGATTTGCATAAAATACCTCAAAAATAAGCAAACTTATACCTGACCTATTTATATATATTTTGGGATCCTGATCTAATATTTCACACAAGGTCTTAGCAGTATTACTGCTCCTGTAGGGTCTAATTTTTTTTAAGATGGTCACATAATACAACAAAAGGGGATCAGCCCAGACGCATTTCCCTTTCTTTTTTTTTTGCAAAGTGCATCTACTATTTCCTGTGTACCTTGAGATGCTTTCCCTTTTCTGATATAAATTTATTTTCTTGAAAGGCATCAGAAGTCAGCTTGCATTCAAGCAAGTGCATCTGCTATAGTAATGATCAATGTTTTTGCATCGATGCATTAGCACCAATATGGTGTTTTACAAAGTGTATCCACTAAAGATAAGCACCAAGTTGCCGATGAAATAAAATTAGAGTATGAAATGATTTCACTATTATTGATGAAACTTGCATTAAATGGTGAAGTAGCATCTCTTAATACATTATTTGGAATTAAACGATTTTTGCTGCAACTGTAAATTGCTATGGGACATACAATTCACTCTTATATTTTTTCGTTAGTCTTGCCACATCTATTTTTCCTAGGTTTTGGATTCCAATTCCACTTTCTGAGTTCTAGGACAGACGCTCCTTTCAGTATTATAGTTTTTATTAGGAGACCTTTTTTTTATCTTAAGGTTATAAGGTTATTGCTGAGACAAGCTGACAAATCACTGTGGCACTCTTGAAGTGAATCTGAGATGCTTTCCTTTTTCAGGTCCAAGATTATTACTGGACAGAGTTCAGGAAGTCAGCATGCGCTCTTTCTTTCCTTGCAAGAAATTTATTAGTTGGATGCTTCTGCATTGTCTGGTTAATTCCAATGCCATATTTGTATTTACTACAATCATGATTGCTTTGATCAATAGAATATCTTGCATTTACCGATTTCAAACCAAATTGAATGTTTTTTCTATCTTTGCAATGCAGATGCTATGGCTACAGTAATATCTGTACATCGGAATTACTATTTTGCCAACTTTAGGTAACCTTCAAATGGTTTCTTTTTTGTTTTCTCTTTTATACCAGTACCAAATTGATAACGGTGTCCTAAATTATATTGTTCATCAAATTTACCTTCTTTCTGCAAATTCAAATATCACCCGAATGAATGAATAGAAAAAACTGGCTTGTTCTTGCGATGGATAATGGCAATGACTAAAAAAGACAACAAAACAAGTCCATGACCAATTGTTATATAAAAAGTCCAGTGACTCACAATAATGTACCATCTTGTGACTTTGTTTACAAGCCTGTCAATACACATTATCACACGAAAAATTGAAATTTGTATACTATCGTGCATAATATTATATCCATATATCGACGTTTATTAATCTTAATTATCGCATAATTTCTGTGCACTAACGTGCATGATCATTAAGATCTTAACAATTGTAATTTTTGTGCACTGATGTGCACAATCATTAAGATTCTTAACAATCATAATTTCATACAATCGTTAAGACGATCATGCACAATCATTAAGATTCTTAACAATTGTAATTTTAGTGCACTGACGTCACGATCATGTACTAACATAATTTTTATGCAAGATTATGCACAATCGTTAAGATTCTTAACGATCATAATATTAATGCACTGACATGCACAATCATTAAGATTCTTAATGATCATAATTTAGTGCAACTGATGTCACAATCATTACAATTGTTAATTTTTGTGCACTGACGTTACAATCGTTAAGAATCTTAACGATTATAGTTTTCATACATAATCGATTAATTGATTAATCAATTAATCGATTAATAGGTCCCCGAAATATACATAGATAGGTAAGGTGACTTTTAAATTTTTTATTAATTGCTGTACGCAGGGCCCCTGAATAGATTATAAAAAATGTTCGTTGTAATAATTGACGTGATATCTACTATGTTTACTAGTATTAAAATGTCAAAATTGTACGGTTACACTTATGTTTTTTAGGAAATTGTATTATTAAGTGTACAACCAAAGGTGATATAAAAAAATAATGTGATATAAATGTATTCAGGGGTCCTCTGTACGCATGACTTTTTTATAATATCAGTACGCTAACTTTATTCCTTACAATAAAAAAAATTAAAAAAATACGCAAATAAAATTCTAACCTTATTAATTATAGTATAAAATTTTATATAAGCTATACAATATATAAAATTATAATTTTTTAGTAGTTAGCATGTTATTTTTTAAAAAAAATTCTCACATATATAAACAGTAGTAGCATGTTATTTTTTTTAAAAAAAATTCTCATGTATATAAACTTGCATATTAAAATTCAAACAGGTTTTGTATGTACATACTAAGGTCCTTTGCACATGCTAGCACTTGAAGAGCCTAGTATGTATGTACATATGCTATATAACGTACCACCTTGTTTTAATCCAAAAACGTAAAAACGCCTTTATACCCCTTTGTCACACCAAAAGATAAAATTTTTAGTTCTAAAAATAAGCTACCCCACGATCGATGATCGTTGCTACATAGTAAAGTTTAAATTTTACTAAGCAAATCGATTAAAGTCGCATAAGTAAACTTATTCAGAAGATCAAAATACGTATACCCTGAAATTTTCATATAAATTGGATAACTTTTTATTATTTGACTTTTAATTTTTACGCTCAACATATATGTTTTTTTTTAAAAAAATTTTTTTTTCGTTGAACGTAAAAATTAAAAGTCGAATAATAAAAAGTTATCTGATTTATATGAAAATTTCAGAGTATACGTATTTTGATCTTCTGAATAAGTTTATTTATGCGACACTAATCGATTTACTTAGTAAAATTTAGACTTTACTATGTAGCAACTATCATAGATAATCGTTTATACATAGTAAAGTCTAAATTTTACTAAGCAAATCGATTAAAGTCGCATAAGTAAACATATTCAGAAGATCAAAATACGTATACTCTGAAATTTTCATATAAATTGGATAACCTTTTATTATTTGACTTTTAATTTTTACGTTCAACGAAAAAAAAATTTTTTTAAAAAAAACATATACGTTGAGCGTAAAAATTAAAAGTCAAATAATAAAAAGTTATCCGATTTATATGAAAATTTCAGAGTATACGTATTTTGATCTTCTGAATAAGTTTAATTATGCGACTTTAATCGATTTGCTTAGTACAATTTAGACTTTACTATGTAGCGATTATAATCGATTAACTAAAAATCGTTTTATAAGTTACCTCTGATTTTTTGTGTTCAAAATCGGCCAAAAAAGGTAGCTTATTTTTCGGGAACATACAGTAATACAATATATTTATTTATTGTTATAAATTTACTTTTTAGAGATTTGTTTATTTATTTATTTATTTATTTTTGTTTTTTTGAAAAATCGATTCTTATTTCAAAATACCGCGCATGCGTGTACTCAATTTTTTTATTGTTTTGGTTTAAAAAATGAGGTGGCTAAGATCAAAACAAAGGGGTAGATTATTTTTAGACCAAATTTATGCTAAAAATACGCAAATAAACTTTTACATAATTTTGATATATAAATATGCAATTTAAAAATCTAACCTTTTTAATAATTTTTTAAAATAATACGCATATTTAAATCTTACTTTATTTAATTTGTTTATGATGGCGACGCATCCCCTGACCTGACCTATCTATGTATATTTTGGGGTCCTGATTAATCAATTAATCGATTAATCGATTAGTTGATTAATTAAACATAATCAACTATTAATCGATTTTTTTTTAAAAATTTTCAACTAACTAATCGATTATGAATTTTTGCCTGATTCATAACACTACTAACATGCACAATCGTTAAGATTCTTAACGATCATAATTTTTTCATGCACTGACATGCACAATCATTAAGATTCTTAACGATTATAATTTTAATGCACTGACATGCACAATCAAAAAATTCTTAACAATTATAATTTTAGTACAACTGACATTACGATCATCACAATTGTTAATTTTTGTGCACTGACATCACAATCGTTAAGATTCTTAACGATCATAATTTTCATGCACTGATATGCACAATCGATTAATCGATTAATCAACTATTAATCTATTTTTTAAAAATTTTCAACTAACTAATCGATTATGAATTTTTGCCTGATTCGTAACACTACTAACAGGCATGAAAATTATAATCGTTAAGAATCTTAACGATTGTGCATATTAGTGTATAAAAATTATGATCATTAAGAATCTTAATGATTGTGCATATTAGTGCACAGAAATGTGATCGTTAAAGAATTTTAACAATTGTGACTAGGGTTCTGCAAGTAAACGTGCCAGGTACAAATAGCACTATGCCAGGCAACGTTGGCACTATGCCGGGCAAAATAATACTGGCCTAAGTGCCTGCCATCTTTCTAACAGTGCCATGCGTGTATTATAAGAATATATTTGATAGATAGGCTAATTTAAATTGATCTGAACATTCCTGACACTTTATACTTTATAATTTATTTTCAATCATATTTATTTTTTCTCCTTTACTAGGATCTACTATCTTTATTTAATTATTAACAACACTATAACTCGTATTTGTGTATTTATATATTAAGCCATCTAACGAAAGTTCAAAACTTAATTTTTACTGAATTGTTTATAAAATATAATATATATCGATGTTATAATTTTGTTTTTTATTTTCGCTTCTATTCACTCTAAGAAGCAATTGCTATTTCTAATCGACATGAGTTTGTTCTAATATATAGAAGTTTATAAAGAAATTAAAAATCAAGCAATGCTATAATATTACTTTTCACCTTGCTTGATAGAGTAATAGTATAATTAAATTGACTAGCTAAAATATCATTATACTGAATAAATCTTTCTAACTATAATAGCAATGCTGTAAATTTAATGAAAAAAAATTTTCAAAAATAATAGAGTAAAATATCAGACCATGTTTTAATTGCTTATATTCTTGATCCAAGATATAAAATAGAACATTTAAAGACAACTTTATTAGAAATTAGAGAATATTCAGAAAGCAATATATTAATAATATTCAACAAAAAATACTTTCTTCAATTTCTTAAATTCAGAAAAGAAAGCTGAAGATCATATAGCATATGATGTATTTTTTTCTAAAAGGTGAATTGCAAAAAAATGTCGTATTAATACTCTTGAATATGAGTTGGATTTATATGAGCGAGTACCTCTTGAAAACATTGAAAATGATATAGAAACTAATGCAGAAAATAATGGATTACTTAGTTGGAAATTATTATCAAAATGATTTCCTATTCTTGGTCAGATGGCCTGTGACTTTCTTAGTATGCAACTGTCTAGTATTGCTAGTGAAAGAGCCTTTTCTCATGCTGGTTTTACAGTTACAAATAACCAAGCTAATCTTAATGAAAACACAGTATTCAGCATAATACTTATGCACTTGTGGTTAAAAGAAAGTCAAAAAAAATCTAGTCTGCTTGAAGATTTACCTGAAACAAAATAATATTTTATTATATTATTTTTTTAAAGCCATAAAAATAGTTCTTAAAATAATGCTATTGCTTTACATATATATATAATAATATAAATATTACAAACATACTAAATTATATATAAATATATACAATATGTACTGCATATACGTGCAACTATTATTTGAATAAATGATCGTAAAATTGATTTAATGTATAAATATGTAATATACCTAACACTATTGGCACAGTTTTGGCACCAATACTAATGCCAGTACTTATGCCAGTGCCTAGGTAAGGCCTGTGCCGGTGCTCTAAAATTTAAAGTCAAGTTATGCCTGTGCCTTAAATGCCCTCTTTTTGTATAGGTATGTGCCAGGTTTGCAGAACCCTAATTGTGACATTAGTGCATGAAAATATGATTGTAAGAACCTTAAAAATTGTGACATCAGTGTATGAAAAATTAATGATTGTAATGATCATGACGTCAGTGCACTAAAATTACGATCGTTAAGAATCTTAACAATTGTGCATGCATGATTGTGAAATTAGTGCACTAAAATTATGATTGTTAAGAATCTTAACAATTGTGCATATCAGTGTATGATTGTGATGTGAAGACAGTGCACTAAAATTATGATCGTTAAGAATCTTAATAATAGTGCATGTCAGTGCATAATCATTAAAAATCTTAACGATTGTGCATGTTAGCAGGGATAGTAAATGACATGATCATTTGCCTATTTTGCAAATGACCTAAAATGACTTCAGAATGACTGGTCATTACAGTCATTAAGTTACTAAGTATGTGGGCTTAAGATTTAGAGCAGACCGATTTTTTATGGCCTTAGAAAACTGCAGTCTATTAATCTAAGACAGGGCTAACTAATATGCTACATATAATTTCGCAAAACAAAGCGTATAAATTAAATAATTTATTATCACTAGAATTTTGCAAATTACATTTGATGCAACTATGGAGAATATGGAAACTATTTATCAAAAAAGGGTGCCCAGAGAATCTGATATTTATCAATCAGTACATATCACTATTTCAAAAGAAATTCTCAAACTCTAATATTTAAACTTAACATAAGTTATATTAATTTAAAAAGAAAATTACTACAAATTACCACTAGTGATCATCACTAGTAATCTACAATGCATAAACAAAATAAACAAAACAAACTAAATAAAGATTAAATCTCTTTAATATTAGGGTAAGGGTAAAGGTTAGAGATTAAGATAGGGCTTTGGATATAGTAAAATTTAGCAAGGAATTTATTTTTTGTATAAAAAAAAGTAGTTTCATAGGCTAAATTTTAGGTTAGAATCAATTTTAGGGATTTTTTAAAAATTTTTTGTTTTTGTTACACAAAAATTAATCTACATGTTACACCTGATCCTAAATTTTAATTGGTAAATTGAACACCGGTGATGATTACCAGTGGTAATAAATAGCAAACTTCTTTAAAAAATAAATTTATTGAAATATATGGAAAACTGTCAGATTTAACATTCTATAAATTTATAGACTATGATCACTTCTTAAAATATCAAATATTTGAAATATTACATTTTTGTTCACTGAAAATTGACTAGTAGACTTAACATATTTTGATGCATCTCTTATCTATTTTTCGTAAGAATTTTGGTGACTCCAACAGTTTCCAGCTTCATTAAAAGTCTGATACATAGTGAGATCAAAATTTTGACCAAAATACAGACCATAAGAATTACAAAAAATCATATTTTTTTACACAACTTAAAATAGAATCTTGAATGGTCTTGTTTTTCAGTGAGAAAATAAAGCTAATTTTCAACTCCTCCAGTTGTTGGTTTAACCCAACCAATAGTATTATATCTACCAAGGATTTCATCCGTACCTTTGATCTTCATAATTATAATAAGATGCCTTTGCTTATCACATAACTTCCAAAATGAATTGGCAGTAAAACCATCTCTAGTCCCATAAAGAGTTAATTTAATCCCATATGGATTATTTGTTATAGAATTTGTTTTCTTTTTATCAATCCATGAAGCAATTTTTGTAGCATGTGCTTCACTAATAATCAATGAAAATAGCTCAGTTATTTTAGTCAGTAATTTCAATTTTAAAACACTACGAGGTGGAAGAATTATTGATCCTATTTGTCAACTTGGTGACATAAACTTTATTAATATGTCATCCCAAAGATCATTTTCCAAGATTAAACTTCCGGGTCATTTGAATATGATTCATAACCAAATGACTCTGGTCATTTGGAAATGACCTGGTGATCTGGTTATTTGGGTAACTGCACGAGTCATTTGGATTGGCGGGTTTTAAAATTTGTGCATGATCGCATGCTATGCCTAGAGTCCCGACCTGGGTCAAATAATAATGGTCTAGACGGGTTAGACATTTACTTAAGTTATAAACGGGTCATATAGAAGCTTATAAAATTTTAACAATATTTATCATTATGCATTTAAATAATCTATTCAGTTATAAATATTATTATTTAATTTTATATATTTACAGTTTAGTGAATATAAAAACTTTTTTATTAACTAGGTCTGAAAAAAGTTACTAGAGTTATAATATTTACTATTTAATTTCATATACTTATAGAACTTACCGTTTATATAAAAAACATTTAATCCTAAGTTCTAAACTAAGTTATTTTACTGTTTAATTTTCACTATAATCCACGAATATAGAGATGTTTATTAATCCAAGTATTAAAAATAAGCTATTCATAAATATTAACTATTTAATTCATCTTATTTGCATTGTGAGTAAAAGAATTTTATTGAACTAAATATTTAGGATAAGTTATTTGAATTTCATTTACTTTACAGCACTTAGCAAATATAAAAAAAAACATTTTATTAATCCATATTTTATAATTTATTTATTAGTATTTACTATTGAATTTCATTTCAGTCTGCAACTACGAAGAACATAAGCTATTCCTAAATATTGATTATTTCATTTACTTTATTCACATTAATTGTAAGTATAAAGAATTTCTGTTATTAATATGTTATCAATATTTTGCTCTTTTTGATTTAGTTGGATAGGTGATTGTCATAATTTTCAGTCCCATAAGCCCTGTGATTGATGATCTAAAATAGATTATTAAGAATTTTAATGATCTATTTATCATTAAGAATTGTTAAGATTTTTAATGGTTTATTTTAGATCATTAATGGTCTAAAATAGATCGTTAAGATTCTTAACAATCTAAAATAGATCATTAAGAATCTTAACGATTAATTAATAAAAATTTATATAAAATTTTTATAAAATAATTAAAAAAAACATTAAATTTAATTAAATTACGATTGTGCATAATTGTTAAAAATCTTAACAATTGTGCATGAAATTATGATTGTTAAGAATCTTAATGATTGTGCATGTTAGTGCACAGAAATATAATCATTAAGAATCTCAACGATTAATTAATAAAAATTTACTTAAATTTTATATAAAAAAAATTAAAAAAACATCAAATTTAATTAAATTATAGTTAAACTATAATTTAATTAAATTTAATGTTTTTTTTTAATTTTTTTATATAAAATTTAAGTAAATTTTTATTAATTAATCGTTAAGATTCTTAACAATCTATTTTAGATCGTTAAGAATCTTAATAATCTATTTTAGATTATTAACAATTTAAAATAGATCATTAAGAATCTTAATGATTAATTAGTAAAAATTTACATAAAATTTTATATAAAAAAATTAAAAAAAAACATTAAATTTAATTAAATTATTAGTTTAACTATAATTTATGTAAACAAAAATTATATACGCAGAACTCTTTCCAACAATCCCTCGTACCAAACTTTTCA
The DNA here is from genome assembly GCA_003550325.1 of Gigaspora rosea. Lineage (NCBI taxonomy): Eukaryota > Fungi > Glomeromycota > Glomeromycetes > Diversisporales > Gigasporaceae > Gigaspora > Gigaspora rosea. The sequence continues at coordinate 266,110 of QKWP01000339.1, read as the reverse complement.
AGAATACCGATCTATGAAAACTCTATAGTTAACATATCTATATACAACAAAACTTTACCAAGCTACTGTTGGGTACAAAGTCCATTCACTGGATGTTCTGCACCTGAAATAGAGATGAAAAAGATATGCAGACTTTTAAGCAAGGCACCTTGGCGGGCTTTGGTGCTATTGAGCAAAGATGTAGTAGAGAAACTCTAGAGCTTTGTCAAGTCCTATGGATATGAAAATAGAAGTAGAGGCTTGGTTAGATATGTTATTCTATATAGCGTAACTCTTTCAAACTCCTTTTGGTTTGGTCTTTTTCCCCGAGTCCCTTTGGTCTTTTCGAAATTTCAAAAAGTGGGCATTTCGGTTTACCCCTCCAAAAGATCAGCAGTGTTTACTCTTTCCAAATTGGGATTGCACCTTTCGAATTGGAATCGATATCATGAGTGAGGTCCATTTCTGTGTACGTGATAAACAACATGGATGTGTCAGAGGTCGGTAGGGATGACGTAATGAAATTTCTTTCTAGAACATCCTTATAGGTGTATAGATTTTTCTTTTTCTTTTCTTTTGATGTACATATAGTATATAGTATAAGGTGGTTTCTTGTACAATACTATATAATTTTTATAGTCTTGCACAGGCTTTAATAGTGCTATCATATATTTCTTTCTTTTTGCTTTTTTCTTCTTTCTTTTCATTTTATTTTTCTTGTTGAATTTGGTTTTTCGTTTAGGTAGTAGGTGTTATTTCCCCATTTTATGTTTCCTTTTATATATTTCTCCTTACTTGTTGCAGTTTTTCTTGTAGTAGGTTTTTTCTACTAGAAAGGTTAGAAGAAGAAAGTTTAAAAAGAAGGCAATCTTGATATGGTTAACACGTGCCAGCCAGTAATAGGAGGGATTATATTCTCAGTAAGTTAAGAATCCAAATTGAGGCAAAATTTTGCTAGGCGGGTCGCACTTGGATAAAATCAGGTGAGCTTTCTGTTAGAGTGAAAATAAAATGTACACATAAACGCAGTTTATAATAAAGTCTACAGACACAGAAGGCAGGATTGCCGAATTTAAAAAAATAGTTTATGTAAATTTTTATTAATAAATCATTAAGATTCTTAATGATCTATTTTAGACCATTAATGATTGTTAACGATCTATTTATCATTAAGAATTGTTAAGATTCTTAATGATTTATTTAGATCATTAATGATTTAAAATAGTTCTTAAGAATCTTAACAATTAATTAATAAAAATTTATATAAAATTTTATATAAAATAATTAAAAAAAAAACATTAAATTTAATTAAATTATGATTGTGCATGATTGTTAAGAATCTTAACGATTGTGCATGTTAGTGCATGAAAATTATGATCGTTAAAGGAGGCAAAGGCAGGTTGATTTTTGATCAAGTTTTTCACGGTAACTAAGAAAAAAATTTATTTATTTTAATTAAATAAAAATAATATTAAAAAAATCCAAAAAAAAGGAAAACCAAATATTGAAAACAACCATCGTACAAGTGAAAAGTACAGAAGTACTGAATTAGAACCAAAACTATACAAATAAATGTATTCTACATTAAAAAAAATTAAAAAAATTAAAAAAAATCGATTATTAAGATTCTTAACGATCTATTTATTATTAATGATTCTAAAAAATAGAGTGTTAAGAATCATAACGATCTATGTTAGTTCATTAATAATCTAAAATAGATCATTAAGAATCTTAATGTTCTATTTATCATTATGAATTTTAATGATCCTAAAATAGATTATTAAGAATTTTAACAATCTATTTTAGATTATTAAGATTCTTAATGATCTAAAATAGATCATTAAGATTCTTAACGATCTACTTTAGGGTCATTAAAATTCCTAATGATAATCTTAACAATTCAAAATAGATAGTTAAGATTCTTAATGATCTAAATAGATCATTAAGACTATTAACAATCTAAATAGATTTATTTACAGTTTTTTTAATTTTTTTTTTGTTTATTTATTTTTTTATTTTTTTATTTTATTTATTTTTTTATTATTTTTTTTTGTTTATTTATTTTTGCACTATTGTGCATCATATAAAAATAATGACTGTTGCTAATTTGCACTCTAGGTGATATCACCTAGTTCAGAAATCAGGTTAGAAATTGGGTCGGGAACAGGCTCAGGTGCTGGGTCGAAGCACGAATGGACACACATGATTGATATATGTATAACGGGATACATAGTAACTTCGATCATAGAATTAATAAACATTACACGATTTGAAGTTTAATATATGAAATATATGAAATTTATTACACTTGCGCAATATATACAACAGTTATATCATTTTACGGCACATTACCTATTAATAAACCTGGTATAATAGAAACTACTCTAACAAAAACTCCCTATTCCTAACCCTAACCAATACTAACAAAAAGAGCACATAATTGAAAACACCCTAACCCTAACTACAATGAAAATAACTAATCCAGAGCGCATTATCAAAAATACCCTAACTCTAACTACAACGAAAATGACAAATCCAGAGCGCATTATCGAAAACATCTAACCCTAACTACAACAAATCACTAACAAAAAGAGCACATAATCGAAAACACCCTAACCCTAACTACAACGAAAATGACTAATCCAGAGCTCATTATCGAAAACACCCTAACTCTAACTACAACGAAAATGACAAATCCAGAGCACATTATCGAAAATACTCTAACCCTAACTACAACAAATCCAAGACTCTTTCATAAATCCAACAATGCCGATAATATTTTGCGACTCCAATAATGACGACGAGAGTATTTTACTTGAATATCCAAGAAACGAAACGAGAAGCTAAAAATACCCTTGAAAATACCTGGAAAAAAAAAAGTGTTAGTGAACGTGTTCAAAATCTGAAACGACAAAGCCCATACTCTTCTGAAATTTCTGAAGCCGAAATGTTCACGCAGTAGAACTAGCAAATCGACACAGCAATGCATTTACCCCCAACTACAGTGAAATGCAGTGCTAATTTCAACAAAAGAACCAGTAACAGAGCAAGAAGGTGCAAACACAACATTCAATAACGGTGACGGACAATACGATACCAAAAGTGACAAATTCACTACACGGCAACTGACGACGACTCCAACTATAATACCTGTAACGATGACACCAGTAACGACGACACTAGAAAGGACGAAATTCTATTACTTAAAAAAAAAAAGACTATTACTAAATGCAAAACACCAAAACGTCGACACCAAAAAAGCCCAAACTGGAACCGAAGAAAAAAAGAAAAGACTTGAGAAGACCTAAAAAACTAAAAAACTGAAAGTACTTACTAAGAAAACCAAGAAGAAATTAACAACCAAAGCAACGATACCGAAAAGAAGACACCAAAGTGACGAACTCAACGACGAAAAGCGTTATCTAAAAGCCAAAAAAAAAGAGAAAGAGAGAAAGTTAATACTACTATACTAGCCAAAAAAAAAAGACTAAATACAAAACACCAAAATTTGACACCAAAAAAGCCCAAACTGGAACTGAAGAAGAAAAGAAACAGGCTTGAGAAGACCTAAAAAACCAAGAAACCGAAAGTACTTACCAAGAAAACCAAGAAGAAATTAACAACCAAAGCAACGATACCGAAAAGAAGACACCAAAGCGACGATACTAACACAACGACGAAAAGCGTTATCTAAAAGCCAAAAAAAAGAGAAAAAAAGAAGTTAATACTACTATACTAGCCAAAAAAAAAAGACTAAAAAGCAATCACGGTATATAAACAATAATGATCTTTACCCAACGTAGGTGATATCACCTAGGGTGAAAATTAGTTAAAATCAAAAATAATAATCATTTTTGATAATTATTATTATTTTTTTTTATCTGTTTGTTTTTTTTGTCTTTACTTACTAACCTTTTTTTTGTATTGTTGTTAGTGTCATCATTGGTGCCATCGTTGAAGCCACTAGTGTTGTTCTAGTTGGTGTTGTCCTAGTTGGTATTGTTCTAGTTGGTGTTGTCACTAGTGTCGTAGTTGGTGTCATCATTGGTATCGTTATTGGTGTTGCTAGCTAGTGTCATTAGTGTTCTTGTAGAATAGCTTTACGTGCTTCTTTCGGTATTCTTGTAAATGGTATTGCATAATTTTTTGGCATTCTTGTAGGTAGTCTATTTGTTTTTCTTGCATTTTTGTAAAGAGGTCTTGCTTGTTTCTTTGGCATTCGTACAGATAATCTTGCTCATTTTTTTTGCGTTCATATGAGGTAGTCTTTTTTGTTTTTCTAGCATTTGCGCTTGTTTTTCTGGCATTTGCTTCATTTGCTTTTTGTTTTTGTTTTGTTTGCTTTTTGGCTTTGCTTCATTTGCTTTGTGCCTTTTGTTTCGTTTGATTTCATTTTTTGCTTTTGTGATTTGCTTGCTTTTTTTGCTTTGTTTACTTTTTGCTTTTCATTTTATTTTTTTTTGTTTGTTTATTTTGCATTTAACTAACTTCATTTTTTCTTTTAGATTAATAATTTAGTTGTCTTTCAAGTTGTTTTATGGAGTCACCGTAGTTGGAGCTATTGTTTAGTGCATCATTAGTATCATAATTGGTATATCACTGGTATCATAGTTGGAGCTGTCATTGTTGTCATAAATATTGTGTCAATAGTTCTGTAATGTATTGTCACATATAGAGTTATTAGAAAGAGTTAATATAGATGATTAGTATAAATTAGATTTGATTAGTATAGATTAGAGTAGATTAAGGTTTGGGTTAGAGTTAGAGTTTGGGTTAGAGTTTGAATTAGGGTTTGAGTATTCGTTACTTTGTGTTTTTTTATTCATTGTATTTTTGTTTTTTTTTTTTAATAAAATATTTTTACTAGTAAAGTTTTTTTATAAAATTTGCAATTGATATTGATTGACTGGTAATAAGTGATTTATTATCAAAATATTAATTGTTTTTATATTGATTATATATCGATTATTAACTATTATAGATATGTATCTATTATAATTACTATTGGTATATTGGTTATATATCGATTATTAACTATTATAGATATATATCAATTATAATCACTATCTATAAAAATCAGCAGAGGTGTTTATAATCGATATATATCCAATTAGTTAGTAATCGATATATATTCATCATGATATATATCGATTACTATCACTATTGATAGAAATTGGCAGGGGTATTTAGTATCGATATATATCTTACTGGTTAGTAATCGATATATATTTTTATATAAAATTGCCAATGTAAGTATCGGTCAGGTGATATTGATATGTGTAAGTTCAAGAATTCTTCACAGGTGCAGAAGTTTAATTCTAAAGGCAAAGTAAGTTTTTAAATCTACTAGCCAAGAGGTAATATCTAAAAGAGACAATGTTTATCAAATATATTTTAACTGCAAGACTTTCCTATAGGTCAACTAGTAGGCCGATATGCATCACATGTATACTTTCGAAAGATTAACAAGATTCTGTTACACAGTATTCAAGTCTTAATAAACCACTTTTTAGGTTACGAGTCAATTCAGTCTGTCGAATTGAGTTACGAAAGGTTTATTAATTGATGATCCGCCAGTCAATTGGAGAATTTTCCTTATTAAAATGTGATGCAGATCACTTATAACACAAAGTCGAATTGAAATTTTTAGCTTATAAGGTAAGGTCATAAATTTTAAACAAATATAGTATTAAAGTAGCACAAATGATAGAATAATACTATAAGCTTCTAATTATAAGAATATTAGAAACTGTCCTTTTTTTTAGAGAACTTTACTCAGTAAGCACGCGGCATTTACTAAGTAAAACCCTATGTTAATTAGATATCAAAATAATTTGTAATATGTCCTTCTTAGCTTATTTATAACAAATAAATTATTGTTTTTTATTTTTTTTAGATTTTTAATACGTATTCGACAGATTGTTTACTATTCTATGTTGCAATAGTACGAGATCTTAAATATAGTAGATTCTAATATATGAGGTGATTATACAAGGTTCGTATTACATAAACTCTATTTTTTTTATAGTCGTTGTTCCAGCGCTGTCTAGGTGTACTTGGTTTTTAAAAGTAGAAAACCAATGCACATTGTGACTAACTTTTTTGGATCTTGAGCGTAATCTTGGGTCTAAAGCTAAAAAGGATTAGCAAATGCAATGTATGAGAACAATGCTCTTTGCAGGTACACTTTCCAAGAATTCTATGTTGATTTTATTAGATTCTGGATGGTAAGTGATAACAGCTTTGGATTATTAGATGAAAAGCATTATTAGCATACACTTCGCAAAAACAATTTGCAGGGATGAGTGATGCTAGTTGAAACATTAAATGTTGGATATTGATATGACGGAGTTGAAAGAATAAACATAACACATTTATCTTTGTCAAAAATCAGCAGTGATAGGTGACGCTAATAGGATATAATAAGTCATCATATATGGGTAAAAAATATTGGTACAGTAGTACAGGCATAGATCAGTTGTTGAATCAAATATCCACTGATATACTCATACTACCGTACCAATATTTTTTTACCTTCATACGGTAATGTTAGATATTGTACTGATATTGTTAGATGAAGAAATTGTATTTGAAAAAAGATGGACATAAGACTTTCGTTTATTCTCAAAATCTGCAGAGATGAGAGCTGATAGAACTCAGTAAGTTATTTTAATAATGTAGTGAAATCAATCAAGGAAAAATTTCCGTTGAGAACTAAAGGTAGTTTCTTATTCAGATTTTTGACAAAACAAACATGAAATTTCCTGATTATAGTACGTTTCTTACAACTAATCTTAAAATCTAACTCTTAGTTCAAGAAATCTGCACAACAAACCTAACACATACTTAGACGTTTGCGAACTACTTCGATTACTTTATAAAAAAAAGTTGGTTCAGTTATTGTAGGTATTGTCTGAAAAAATGTTCGGAATAGAGTTGATTTTCTGAATGCCAGTACAATGTTTATACCGTGATGTAAAAAAAGAAATTTTTGGGTCGACAACATTGGTATAAACATTGTACAAAATCAGTACAATATTTAGTATTCAGAAAATCGACTCTATTCAGAACATTTTTTTGAACAAAAAGCAGAAAATTTTTAGAACATAGCCGATGAAATTTGAATTTCAAAATCATTAGACATATGTCCAATTCCAATATTAAGAATTAAATAAAGATTTATTTGAGGAACATTAAATAGTTGTATTATATATTAGTTAATAAAGAATATAATCGAATATGTACAATATTATGATTCGAATTATAATAATTAATACAAGATGAAATGAGTTTATTTTTTATTTTTTACATTCAATATCTAATAGATTCTAGACTAGAGAAGGGGTAGGCTGGGTTGTATAGACTCTAAATTACCGAAAAGTGCTGTACTCTACAAGACCCGGGTTTGTTACAATCCACCAATTTTAAACCATAGACCCTGGGTCTAGTACGTGCTATGAGGCTATATCGTGAAATAAAAAATATTTAAAGTGCATACACACTTTGTATTTACAATAGGCATTCTAAATATTTAAAAAAACCTGTGATTGATTAATATAGATTTTGTAGTTCGCGCCAGGTCTAATTCATGGTAGATCTATATGGTACTTTACGGTAGTAGGTAGACTAGGTTTAAACTAGTGGGTAAGTGGACTCTAAACTAGCGAGTAGGTTAAAACTTAAATTAATAAGTAGAAGCATTCTGAAGTTATATGTAAGTAAATTCTGTAATAATGGGTAGGATATATCTGATATAGCTAAGTTCTAGATCGTATGTTCGTAGCAGTTTATATTTACGGAGACCAAAAAAAACAGTAACTTGGTGGTATGTAATATTTAAAAAAGGGTTATTTGTTTGGTGTACTATAAAGTTACAAAATAAACTAACTAAAAAAAAATAACAAAACCTATATAATTAGGGATGTTAAAAGATTCAACTCAACTTCAAAAGTCGAGTCGAATGCAGAAAAATATATATATATATATATATATAATCTTCACATTTACAAATCAGATTTTTTATTATTAAAATTGCGTCACATTTACTTAGTAATTTCAGATCATTTTCTCTGGTTGACTCGCGGATTATCAATTAATGTTACAAGTCGAATTTTCAAAAGACAAGTGTTTATTTTATTTCTTATGTTATTAATGTTTTTAGTAGAAGGAAAACTTATTTTTCTTTATTAAATTAAATGGGTTTATATATGTTTTAACATTATAATAGCATACATGCAAAATTTTCAATGCTTCTGCTGTATTTACTGTGTATTCACTATATCTAATGCATATACGCTGTATCTACTGCATATGCATTGTATCTACCACATATGTGCTGTAGACCCAGTTTTTACCCAACGTCTAAGCCACTAAGCTACTTAATAATTTCTATTTTAGTATAAGTAATTAAAATATTATGTTGGATTCAAATTAATAATTTCTATGACAATGGAGGGTGAGATATAGAATGTTGTAGAATAAAAAGAAAAAAATGGAAAATAACAAATAATAAAAAAAATTTTAAGCGGCAAACATAACGAATTTGATTTGTTACAATAGATGTACAACTAGGCACACATGCACTTTTGGTGCCTAATTTAAGAAGTCTGCCCGAAGATTCTACACTAGCTGCCATACCTGCAACCCAACTACGGGAGTTGCCTATGTTTCATCTATTATTTTACCTGTATTCTAATTACTTTAATTAGTCTATCAGGCTACCTTTTTTATCAACTACCTAGCCTTAGAACTACTTAATCCTCACAGCAAGGCCTGCTTGTGCAATTTATGTTTGACTCATGAGTTACCCAACCCTCAGTAATTAGTTTACACTATAGTGAGGTAACAATTGGGGTCAGGGCTAACCATTGAATCCCAGGGATAGTAAATGACTTTAAATGACTCAAATGACAAATGACCAGTCATTGGTCATTTCACAGCTCAAATGACTTAAGAAGGTAATTTAACTCTGGATAATTGGTTATCTAATAACTTTTAGCCAATAATAATTGATTATTGTTCTTCAGTTATTACCTTATTTAAATATACGGCTATAAAAAATCCGAAATCAATGATCTTCATATATTACCCTAGCAATTACTTAGTTGAAGTCAAGTCGTGAATACTTATTTCATTCAACTCATGAGTATAAAGATCATTAATAAGTAGCTTTAAAAATTAACAAACATATTCACAAATCAGGATCATTAATACATATTTATTATTGCATACGATTCGTTTCATTTAATTAACTTGGTCAATGGGTATAAAAGTTATTTACATTCTATAAACAGAAATGAAATAAAACTCAATACGTACTGTATTTTATGATTACGAAAGAATTTAAATATGGAAAACGTGCACATTATAATGAATAACCCGAGTGAAGCATGTTGTCTATAATATGACGTTGACATAATATACTATAAAGTAATTGAACAGATTCCATTTGATAAACCAGATAATATTAAAAGATTGAAGAAGGATTTGGCTCTTTATTTTCTGTGACCTGTTTGGGTGGTTTGCGGAAAATTGATGGCAATGGGTTTAATTATCTTGGAGTACTTAAACCATCTAGTCATTACAATCGTTACACCTATCAAGTAAAAAAAGATAATAATAAGAGTGTTCTCAAGCTTAAATCAATTGATCGGAATAAAATTTTAAATAGTTAGGAGTCAAAAAGACTGATTAAGTGAATTGCCGCTTCACTGAAAAAAATCTGGAAGTACTGACCATCTTTTTTTCATCGAGTTAACTTCATTGGCTAAAACTACTTATTGATAGAGTAAAAAAAGAGGTTGTTCAAGCACTTTGTTTTATATCATGGATCTTATTGTAATCGGTAAAAAATTATCACGTTTCTTTTTATATTAGAAACTCTTATCGCAAATAAGAAACCCGAAGACATAACCATGCCAAGATTTATTATCTTCTAACTTTATGTCAAATGCGGCAATTTCATTTTTATTTTTTATTATTTTTTTTTACTGTGGTTTTATTCGAAGATAAAGACTCAAAAAGTTGCGAATCTTGTTGCTGTAAAGTCCATAAAGGAAAATTAAAGGAAAAGTTGAGGCGCTTTGTGTTGTCGAAGTTTCATTTATTGTTGAAGTGTTGCCGGGAGGTGTTATATATGTTTATTGGATAGTCGCCTTTTTTTTTTCTTGTTTGCTACAGTTTGCTGAAAACATTATGATAACAAATAAAGCAACAATGGTCCGCGCAAATAACGATATTCAAACGGCGGGTAACCCAGAACTCAAATTTTATACTGGTCTGTATCTCTACTTTAACTGTTTGTAGAAATTAACTTTCGTTAATACTTTTATTACGATGTGGTTCTGAAAATGGTATTGCTTGCCAAGATATTTGGAGCCAACATTTAATTATTTTCAATAATACTTTTTCTGAACACTTTAGATCTTCAGAAACATGCTATTCATCTCCAAATTATTTTCATATCGCAATTCATGCATTCTCTAGAAGTCAATAAAAAAATATCTACTTTTAAAATATAAAAAAATTAATTGGAAAATTAGTAAGAGTATGAAATAAAATTTGTGAACATAAATTTATTGATCATATTACTTTGATAAATTATATAATCAAAAAAAAAACTATTTTTTCATTTATTTATCCTCTTGACAAAGTATTAAATTGTATCTAATATATAATAAAAAATAAATAAAATCAAATTAAATTTATTTAAACTTTATAAATTACTCAAGTATTTTATTCGAAATCTGTATTAAATTTATTTTTTTTACCATTTTTATATGATAATTTTAAGACAGTTTGAATTTATAATTTCGTTTAACGTTCCCTTACGAAGCTTAAGGTCAAATTAAACAAACATGCTAAAATAGCAAAAATAAAGACATTATTATTGGTTGACTTATAAACACGTGACTTATTGGAATCCTGAGACGCAATGAACGTTCTGATTGGCCTGTTTAATTTTAGGGGGAGCTAGAACGTTAAACGAAATTGTAATTTCAAACAGCCTAATTAGTAATTCAGCAATTGAATAAGATTTATAAATAGTTTCTCTATTTATATATTGAGATGGACTAAAGATAAACAGAAGAGTTTTTGAGTTTTTAAAGAATCCCCTATAATTAAGGTAGTGTAATAAGCCCACATGAGAATATAAGTTTTTATGCGTTTTTAATCTTTTAATTTGTTTTATTTATTGTTTTATTATTAGAGAATTAAATAATGAATTGGAGGTAATGACAATTTGACAATTCTTAACGAATTAAACGAAAATAGAATGATAGGTAAGTTGAACAACCAGTATCATGTGATAACTTAATCGATTTGTATATTATTCTACTCATATCATCGAATGATACCAAAAGCTGATTACTTGATCACGAGATATTGTTAATTAAAATTAATAATCTAAAAAGAGATTATGATACATGAACCATGTCGCACACATTGTATCTCGTGGTCCATCAAACATTATTCGGTACTTCTTATCGAGACGAATCTAATGGTAGTAAAAAGTCATGCAATTCAACAATTCTGATCATTGAATCGTACGATACAACTAATTTAAATCTATAAATTTTAAAACTTAAACAAATGAGTATAACATGCCATTGATAAGTAATTTACTATATAAATCAACTTTTGACTATCAAAAAACTTGTTCAGAAAGATAATTCTAAATAATAAAGTTCGATCTACTTAGAAAAAAAAAAAAAAGAACATCTTTAACATATTATGATTAACTTTTAAAATTTTAAAATTAAAAAAAGTATGAAAATTATGGCGGTTTGCAAAAAGGTGTAACTTCTGCAGATAATGCCATGTGAAACCAAAGGAAATTTAGATTGAGGAAAGCTACGAGCACAACAATCATCGACATGAGCACACCAAATTTTTGACATTAATTTTAAAATTGTTTAAACGAAAATAGTTCAACAATCAGCCATTTTGATTCTATAGAGCTGTAAAAAAAAAAATAAAAAAGATGATCGAATATGGTTGAGTGGTTACCGAGTTATCTTCGCTCAAAGTTTTATAAAAATTTTTGACGCAGCTATCATTTTAATAGGCGTTTTAAACTTTGAAGACAACTTGGCAACCATCAATCAAATATAATGAAAATTTTTTTTCAGCGAATTTAATTACTTGCCTACCAAGTTATCTTCGCTCAAAGTTTTATACCGTTGTGATTGTTTTGTTTTGATAGGCATTTGAAATTTTTGTAAAACTTTTGGACGAATAACTCAGCAACCAACCAAATTCAATGAACCTTTTTTTTTTTATTTTTCCATGATTCCGATGCACTCCGAAATATTCTGACCCGGAATTTTTGCCGATTTTAGATCGACTACAAACTCTCCGATATCATGAAATCATGGTGTCACACTTTTCCGAAAACCGCCAAAATTTATTTTAAATCATAATATCCTGTGACCAAATGATCAGAATCGGATGATTTGTACATCATTCGATTAATACATCGTGATAAATAGAATGGTTACAAAAATCATCCGATTAATCAGGATATGCATAATATCACAACCCTCTTTACCTTATGTTTTTTTATCGTTATTTCTTAAGGTGATCCTTTCCCATTAACCTGTATATAGCTAATCATATAATGCTAAAAATATATGTTATTCAATCTTATAGTTTTGATTTCTCTTCTTTCTTGCCAACATCTAAAGACAGTGATGTTAAATGACCTGGTCATTTGACTTTTTTTCAGACTAAAATTCATAATAAAATTGAGGTCATTTGAGGTCATTTGAGGTCATTCGAAGGTCATTTGGAGGTCATTTAACATCACTGTCTAAAGATGATGGCGATGCTAATTAAACCTTAATTAATACATTAGCATATATCACAAACAACTTGAAGCCCCGCGAAATTTGCATTTTTTAATTTTTTTTTTTTAATATGCAACAATCGCATTTATCGTTGTTTTCGAAATGATGGAAATAATCATCAAAATATTTTTGTGAATGTTCAGATACTTGAACACTCGACTTTAAACAAAGATCGTATGGATTTTCTAATTTGTATGCATAATTACACAAATTAGACAATGATATTTGTTTTAGGCTAATCGAGTATTCGATTCACAAATTTTCATATTATGCCGCATATGTATACTACTTCATTTAAGAGACAAAGTATCATCCGATGCACCGGTTCAAGTTAGTATGATTAAAGTCATCTGAATTTGGTAAAAATGTTAACAATATAAAAGTTATCTCGACATTAATTCTAAGCTTTAAAATTCTTTAAAACATACAATCTTAAAAAAAACGATTTTTTAAAAAAGGTTAATAATAAAAATGGTGTTAATGAATAGATCTAAAAGTATCGATGAGTATTGTAAACAAAGAGAAATAGGTGATCCTACTCCTATAGGTAACATATTTTTCCTTCTTGAACTTTCAATTTAAAAACATTTAATTAAATTTTTTTTCAAATTCATTAGGACTATTTGCGTTTGGAACTACACAGATCATATATGCTTTATATCTTATTCAAATAGCAAATATCACTAATCATCAAATTGCGCTTGGTTCTGCTTTATTTTATGGTGGTTGTATTCAAGTACTTTCCGGAGTGTGTGCATTATGTTCTGGCAAAACTCTCAATGCTACTATTTTTTGTTCATACGGTACGTTGAAAATTATATTATATCATTATATTATTTAAAATTTCATTTTAATTTATTGTATATTCTCTTACTCGTAGGTGGTTTCTGGATTTCTTTTGGATTTATTTATCTGCCAAGTTCTGGGATTATTGATTCATTTAAAAATGATCAAGTAATGCTAAGAAATGCCATTGGAATTTATCTTACTGTATGGACTTTTGGTTAGTAATATTCTTAATATTCTTTTAATCTTATCGTATCTTATTATGGTTTCATCAATCCGTCTAATTTTTTCGATTTTTTATTTATAGTTACATTGTTATTATTAATTGCCTCTTTAAGGACTACGATTTTGGATATTTTAACACTATCATTGGTATTAATTGTCTTTATTTTTCTTGATATCGCTAATTTTACTGGCCAAGACTTTTTTTCTCGTATTGGTGGATACGTTGGAGGTAAGAATTTTAAATAACAGACATATAATTATTACAGTTAATATTTATATTTTATTAATAATAATGAATTTTTTTCTTTCAAAGTGTTAGCATCTTTTACCGCGTGGTACACAGCAATGGCTCAATTACTTACCAAAGAAACTTCATATTTTATATTACCAACTTTCCCAGTAGCTAATAATAAAAATGTTGATAATATTAGATCATCGAGAATTGTTTAATTATAAACAATTTTAACGCATAATTAGTGTTTTAAGTACTATGTTTAAATGTTGGCATTTTAAAGAATCAAATAATTGTCCAAATGAATTTTCCGAAGAATTTACTTATCCTCACGCTCACTATCATAAACTTTTTTCTAGTTGAAATTGGATTATTCATATATTTTGCTTGTCGTTGACATCCTTTGGTTTTTAATTATATTAATTTGAAAAATTATAATAATTTTTTCCAATAGCATTGCTAAAATCATTCTATCTCAAAAGAGTTCAATACACTAATGTGTTATGCATCTTTTCTCAGTTTTCAATATTGTACTTGACTCACATCTTTTCAATTTAAATGTAACGTATGGCATAATTTGTGACTAATAAAACAATCATATATTTAAACATATATCAGATACGGTATATTCAAATTTGTATGTCTCGTATTTTTAAAGATATTGTGTATTTTTTAATATGACGTTGGATGCACTTGAATGTTACGAATTAGTAACCTGTTCATCTCAAGTTTATCTATTTGAATTTGCTTTTTGGAAAAATTTTACATGATAATGATTTTTAAACTATTTTTAATTACTTTCAATGCATTTCCAATAAATTTATGGTTTCTTTTTATATTCAAATCATACAAAGTTAATTTTATGAATTCCTTATAGTATCATTAGAACTTTTGAGCAGACCCACCATCAATGTAGGAAATTTTATGTTCTTATGTGAGAACATTCTTGCTTAGAAAAAAATGCTCTCTTATTTTTAATAATTTGTGAGAACATTATTTGAGTAGTCTTATCCATGGGTAGAACAATAACCATTTTTCACAAGTATTCTTACAAAAACTCTTTGGTGCCGATATGCAAATTTTACAAATATTTTCTATAGAATTATTAACAATCAGATCGAAATCGAAGAAAATAGAGGCATTTTTAAAAATATGCGAATAACATAATTTTGTTATAAAACCTCCTTTCGTGTTTTAACAAAAAAAATTCCTTGCGAATTTTGAGGTAGAGACTAATTCTCTATCTTACCTTTACTTTAATGCTAACATTATCCCAAATTATTATTTTCAGTTTGTTCTGATCTCACGTTATATCTGATCTTATCATTATAGAATGTGTTATAAAATTCTGTTTAGAATACCACAATAAAAGTTGAATATTACGCCATAAGTTTTGTATATGAAAATTTTTTAGAAAAACTATTGGAAAAGGTAATATCTAACAAAGGTTTTCTGACATAATAGATTAGAAAATATATTGTTCTACCTGTGACCGGTATATAAATTTTTTTTTTTATTTAAATCACATCATTTAACGTCCCCTGATAACTGCTATCTCGGAGTTTAAAAAAAAAAAAAATCTTTTTATGAGCTTTTTTTCTAAAAAAAAAATTTGAGACATTAATTCTTTTAAATAATTTTCAAAAGAACATTAAAATCAGTTAAATATCTAATACAGTAAAGTTTAGTTTATTGATTATGTGGTTTCTTTCTCTGGTTCTTTTTTTTCTTTCTTTTTTTTTTTTACTCGGGACTTTTTGACATGAATTAAAAAATCGTTAAATAATAAAAAAAAAAAAAAAAAAAAAAAAAAAAAAAAAAAAAAAGATATATATCCAAAAAATTAAAATTCCGAACCATGGAAAAACATTGATATACCGTTGACAACCCTAAAATCGGTATGCCGGCGGGTCAATCGAGAAAATCACAAGTTCGGTTTCGTACAACCGTCAATGGATCAATTTGGGGTCGAAAGGAGGCGTGTTAGATTTGGCTAAGTGGTTAGGCAGAGTTGCGGGATAGTTTATGTAAAATACTTGGGTTTATAGTAGAACAACGAATGTATAAGTTTTTATTATGTCTCGGGTTATATGTACTTTTATTTTTCTAATAAAGACAAGTTTTGTGTCGAGTATATGTGGTATATATGTATATATGTATGTTTTATTAAAGCAAAGTTGGAATTGAATGTCATTCCCAAAGGGCCAAACAGCCTTTATTTATAATGAATAAAAATCTATTTTTATCTGCCAGGATCCTACATATCATCCATATCCCTCGTATCAACCATATATCCATGATCAGTCGGATCATTACTTTCAATCTGATCATCCTAATATTCCTGATCGGATTTATTCTGCATATCTGTCAGATCTGTAATATCTGGCTTATCTGGCCGGTAACCCCACATTAGGATGTACCCATGGTCACGAGGGCATGTGCCTACCGTCAGGTCACATTTTTCTGATTTCACATTTCTCCCCCACTTGGGGGTGAGTTCCACGAACTATCATCAGTCAGCTTCTTGACGTCCTCGGAGCTTAATTTGCTGAAGTTTGCAAACTTCACTTTCTTGGTTCGGTACACCTGATCTACACCGAACTTGCTGAATACATCGAAAATTCGTACCAAGGTCGAGTAGTAGTATCTCGAGGTAAGGCGCTGGGCGAAAATAATTGTTCTGGGGTAGCCGAGGCGTAGAGCATCCCCAAATGGTATCCATAACCTAGGACATGGGTCCTATTTTCTGAGCGAATGGCCTGTTTTATACAGGCATAGGTCACCTGTACCTTTGTGGATAGATCATCGGTGGTAGAGTAGGGCGGAGTCACATGGGTGGTGTTGGCAATGGGGTCGAGGTTGGTGATGTCATTGAGTAATTCTGTATAGGTGATCGGCATTTTGGAATTGACCTTAGCTTTTTCTCCTACACTTTCGGTCTCTATTTATCGTATTTAGTTGTCGATTTCTTTTCTTTCTCACATTACCGCTTTAGTTCTTTTCTTCAAATTTTCTTCCCGTAGATACCAGTTTTTTTTTTTTTTTTATACGATTTTAATCGACCTAGTTCGTAGTGGTCTCGTGGTATTTCTTCAACAATCATAAATTGATCGGCACCACTAAAACTTCCCCACGTAGTGTGCATAATTTATATACCTCATTAGGCAGCTTATCATGCACATAGTAGGGGCCCTTCCATTTTGGTTCTAGTTTCCCGCTCCTATAACTGTCACTTGCAGCATTGTATAACAATACTTTATCTCCAATGAATAAATCTGGATATGATCTAATTTTCTTATCAAATTTTTATTTTCACTTATGTTGCACGTTATGTACCCGTACGACTGTTTCGTTTTGAACCCTGGGTAAATGTTCGAGTAGGGTTGCCGTTCTTTCCATTATTGTTTCTAACTTTCCCACTCCCTTTGGTTGAATAGGTTGTCAAGCTTCACGGCCGTGCATAGGTAAAACGGCGTAAATTTTGTGACCGAATGCTTGGAGGTACGGTACACAAATAATATTGCTGGAATTACCAAGTCCCACTCGGTGATATATTTTATTGACTTGGCTATTGCTTCACATAATGTCTTGTTGAACCTTTTAACTAACCCGTTAGTTTGAGGGTGATACAGGGTGGATTTTAGATGTCGAATTCGAAACTTTTCTAACAACTCGCCCACCAGGTGATTTAAGAAATGTCGACCTCGGTCTGATAGTATCTTATCTGGGCACCCGTGGCAGCATATGATGTCGTTGAAAATGAAATCAGCTACGGTTTGGGTGTCAGCTGCTTCAATAGCTCGTGCTTCTGGCCACTTCGCATATAGTCAGTGGCAATGACAATATAGCAGTGAGTAATAGTTAGTGGGTCTACTATGTCGATTCTGACCTAGTGGAACGGCGCGGTTACAGGTATGGGATGTAAGGTCCCTTGTGTTTGTTCTTGCCCTGCCTTTGGCATTGGTCACAGGTTTTGACGTAGTTGCTAATATCTTCAAATTGATAGGACCAGTAATAGATTTCCCATATCTTTTCGAACATCCTACGGTTATTGAAATGGCCTCCCAGGGGGTGCTTATGGGTTAGGAACAGTATAGGTTCCACTTTCAATTTTCGAGTGATTCTGATCAATTTCTCTGGGTTTCGCTTTTCCGGTCTATATAGAATTCCTTCTTTGACTATTAGGTCTTTGCTTTGATGTACGATTTTCTTTCCTCTGAGGAATCCAAGGTTGGCATAAAATAGTGGTGTAATAAGTACTTCTTTATTTGGTTGTAAAGACTCTCTTCTATGGTAGTTTCGAGCTTTCTTAGAGGAGGTAGTAATAATTCTTCGCTTGCTTTTGGCCAGGGCACCGACAACCTGGACTGGATTGAGTTTATAGTCAGATTTTGGGTGACTTCGTGGCCTTTCCTTGGGTAAGTATTCTTGGTCGTGGCTTTTTACTTTTATGATTGTTTATGTCTAATATATTGTAATTATTTTTAGATAGAGCTCTACTACTCACTCCACCTCATTCTAACCGTCCGTATTGTGTTAGGACTGTATACGTTTTTTTTACTACTACTGTCATTTAACTACTATTATCTATTTTTCTAGTTTTCCATCATCATCCCAGTCCACTTCTCCTGCCAAGTCTTCTAGTACTTTTTCGTATACGGGTCTCAAGGCTTCTTCGATCAAGTATCCTGTGCCTCCCACTTGCTGCGATGTCTCTGGTTCAACATTGGGCCTGTCACCACCGGTCTCCTAGTCGTTTCCATACCATGCATGTCCAACACCAGACTTCATCACCACATCCATAATTAGATCTTGATACTCCATCCTTCTAAAGAATTCTTCATCGAGGATGGGGCTTCGACTAATATTGCTCTGGTCTTTCACAACGTTGTTTTGGGTCAGAGTTGGGTCTGGAGGTGCATCACTGGCTTCGTGTGGGTCAGTTTCGGTGGATGAGAGAGCCAAATACACCTCAAATTCCTCTTTCTCATACCACCCATTTCCTCTCGTGATGTGGTCCGAGGGGGCAGTCAAGAATCTTTCTTCAGCTTCTATCTCCCAGTGGTCATTTACCTCGTATACTTCGTCCGGAGTCATATGGTCGTGGCCTGGGTCTCGGGGTGTCCACGTGATGTCAGTACTGGAGTCATTGTATGGGTTTTTAAATCTTCGTATTTCGAAATAATAGTCTTGTATTAACTCCATATACTCCTGTTCTTTTCGCCCATGCTCGTCCCAGTAATACTCCTCCCAATAGTACTCTTCCCAGTCTATTTTGTCATCAGATAGGTACTGCACCAGTTCCATGTATTCTCTTTCTGTGCTTCCTTGCTCTTCGTCCCAATCAGAATCTTCCTCTTCTTCTTCTTCTCTCATGTTCCACCAGGCTTCCTTGGCGTGCAGGTTAGGATTACAGAGGTACCATCCATCGTTACTCTCTTCTTTGGAGTTTTCATACTCGTCCCATTCTTTTTCTGTCTCTTGTAGGTCACCCAGCCAGTACACTTCGACCACGTGACCAATTTCCTGTGGTGGTCGATCTTCAGTTTCTTCGTAGTTGATGAAAGCCTTGAGCCACTCCCAGTAGGTTTTACCTTTTCTTATTTGCTTGTCCTTTTCTGTTGCCATTTCTTCTTTTTCACCTGCTGTGTCTGGTCTTCTCAAAAGGGCGTCAGCGTTACTATGGGTTCTCTTGGAGCGATGTTTGATTAAGTAGTTGTAAGGTTGTAACTAGAGGATCCATCGAGCTCTTCTGCTTTTCAACTTGGAGGTCTGTAGCCATTTTAGTGCCGAGTGATCTGTCACTACCACAAACGGTTTAAACCTGAAGTAGTGATAGTAGTGCTTGATGGCCCAAATTACCGCAAGGCACTCCTGCTCGGTGGTGGAGTAGTTTCTTTCAGCTTGTGTTAGGCTCTGACTTGCATAGGAGATAACATACTTCTTTTTATTTTCCCCTTTTTGGATCAAGACTGCGCCCAACCCTGTGCCGGATGCATCGGTATAGAGGTAGAAGGTCCTATCGAAGTCAGGGTACCGGAGTATTGGAGCGGTGTTCAGGTGAGTCTTTAGAGCTCAAAGGCATTATTCTGGTCTTGAACCCACTCATATCTCTCATCCTTCTGTAGTAGCTTGTGTAAGGGTCAGGCTATAGAAGCGAACCCGTGGATAAATCTTCGGTAATAGGAAGCCAAACCTAGGAATGCTCTTAGCTGTTTGACGGTTCTTGGTATAGGGAAAGTTCGAACTTTTTCTACTTTGGCTTCGTCAGGTCAGATTCTGCTCCGGCCAACCACATGCCCTAGAAAATGTATCTCCATCTGAAAAAATTTACATTTTTCCATAATTATTTTTAACCCTGCTTCTTCTAACATCTTGAATATTTTTCGTAGGTGCTCTAAGTGCTCTGGGAAAGTCCTCGAGTATACGTTGATATCGTCGATATATACTATGGCAAATTTTCCCAAGTACTCAGCCAAGACTTTGTCCATCAGCCTTTGGAAAGTGGCGGGGGCATTGCACAAACCAAATGGCACGCCGTTGAATTCGAACAGTCCTGCCTTGGTTACGAAAGCGGTCTTTTCCGGTCTTTCTCGTTTATCCTCACTTGCCAGTACCCGCTCTTTAGGTCTAGACTCGAAAACCATTTCGCATTCCGAAATTTTTTGAGTAAGTAGTCAATAAAGGGAAGTGGGTAAGTGTCTTTTCTTGTCACAGCGTTCAGCTTCCGATAATCTATGCATAACCTTAATTTTCCTCCTTTCTTAGGTAAGATTACGATAGGGGAAGCCCAGAGGCTATCAGACCGACGAATTAATCCTCTTTCTTCCATTTCCTTTAATTCTATTTCCACAAATTTTTTTTACTGAGGGCGTGACGGTACAGGTACTGTTTCACAGGTTTAGCATCTTCGGTATCGATATGGTGGGTTAGTACAGACGTTTCTCCCAATTCCTTTGTGTTTTGGGCAAATAGTCCTTTTTCTTCTTGAAAGAATTCCCTTGCCTGCTCTCTCTCGGTCTCGTTTAGGTCAGTTTCTTGGATCAACTCGTCGAAATACTCGTCGATGGTTCGTCCCGGGGATTCTTGGATTTGGGTCAGGGACTCTTCTATTACAGTCAGGTATATGGTAGGACTTTCTATATCTGCCCTAGGGTTGTCATACAACCTCATTTCTTCTGTAGCTGACTCTTCAGTATGGTAACTCTTGATTTCGTCTAACATTTCTTCCTCGTAGGTGAATTCATCAAAGGTGTCACCTCTATCACTTCCTACCTCTACGTGTTTTGGCCCCATAGATCAGAGATCATTGTTGCCGGTGTGGGAGATGGGTACTTCAACCGTCTGACCTTGGTGCTTTAGGTACAACTGCCGCTCATCGAAGTGTATTGTGCTTGGGCCTTTAGGAACCTATTGGTCCGCAAGAATAAGGTTTTGTCCGAGGATTCAATGACTTGGAAGGTACTTGGTATTATAGCGTCCTGGATTACTATTTCTAGATTGTTAATTTTTCCCAAGGCTCGGGTTTTGGCTCTGGTTGCGATGACTACAATGGTCGATGATTTTTTTGGATCCTCAATTCCAATTTATCCATTAACTTTTTCGTCATAATGCTGACTGCAGCTCTGGAGTCCAGCACGGCTACTACAGGATTTCCCTTAATTCGCACATAACATCGTGCGGCGGTAGTTCGCTTTGCTTCCTCTGCCTTTATATGGGTGGCTTCCTGGTAATCACCATCTTGGGTCGGAGATAGGGGTTGGTGTAGAACTTTGGCCAAGTTTCGGCGTTGATTGGGTACTGGAGCATTTGTCCAATCGATGCACTTGCCGGTAGGTTTAATATATCCTCTGCTACATTATACGGGGCCAGCTGGTCGATAACTGACGGTTATCTTTTTCTCCTAGGTCTTTTCATGGGACCGTACACTTCTTCCATCAGGTCGGGTTTCCCTCTCATGCTGATCAGGGGCAGTTCGTTTTCTCTGTCTCGACCTCTTAGTCGATTTTCCCAGGTCCCCACGGTTGGGTTTGAATTCTCTTTTCTCGATTATTATTGCTGGGATAGGGTTGAGGTCGCTTTTTACCAAGTGCATATATTTCTGCTTCATCCTAGGTTTCTTGATTATTGTCATATGGATCGACCCACACCACGTAGTTGGTGCTTTGATGTTCTTCGGGTCCCTCTTCTGCTTTCTTTCTGATTAGCAATTACGAGCAATATGACCTATTTCCCCACATCTGAAATAGGTGATGTCTCTTTTAGGTTCTCTGGTCCTATCCTTTCGTGAATCTCCCGGCCAGTAGTTTCGACGCTTTTCACCGTCACGTGCACTCCGGCATCAATCGTCATCAACGGGGACCTTGGGCCGGTTCGAAGTCGATGCAGCGTAGTTTAGAGCGATTTGTTCTATCTTCTGTGACAAATTCCCTAATTCTTCTTCAACTTTCTTCTGGTGGCTTTTCTCATTTGTTTGCTTGCTATAGTATTCACCAGCTTCTACTTTTATTGCCTTAGTGATAGCTTCATCTAGGTCTTTTGGTTCAGCAACGGTTACAAAAGTAGCTGCTTTTCCCCTTAGTCCTGATAAAAACATCCTAATTATATACAGGTCGGGTATTTTATTATACAGGTCAACCTGTTTCAATAGCTTTTTAAACTTGGTGGCGTACACATTGACTTTCTTGTGCTTCAGCTGCTTGAGTTCTTGCAGCTCGATTTGCCACCCATGTCATTGCTCGGGGGTTGCGAAAAAGTTGATAAATTGTGGTAGAAACTGGATTCTTCCTCTTCATCATTTTTCCATTGTGTTAGGTCGTCCCTTTTTCTTTATACTAATCTGCGGCAAGGTCCCTCAAATAGCCGGAGGCAATCTTTAGCATCCTTCTTTCCGTCCAATTATTCACGGCTGCGGCTCTTTCGAATGCTTCCAACCATTCTATTGGGTCCTCATCATCACTTCCGTGAAAGGAATCAACCTTCACATGCGTCAACTCTCTCTTATTTTCCAGTTCTTTCTTAGTATTGGCGATGGTATTGGAGACTTTGGCAAAAGAGGTGGTCAAACCTTCTAGTAGTTCTCTTAACTGGTCCTTGTTCATCTTCTTCCAGATGTATCCTTTTTTATGTACTACTTCTGGGTTTCGATTTCTAGCTACTAACTCGCAATTTTTCTTGTATTGTAAGTTATCGATATTTCATGGATTTTCGGATCTCACAGTCACCACCAAAATGACAACTCTAAAATCAGTATGCCGGCGGGTCAATCAAGAAAATCACAAGTTCAGTTTCGTTCAACTGTTAATGGATCAATTTGGGGTCGAAAGGAGGCGTGTTAGATTTGGCTAAGTGGTTAGGCAGAGTTGCGGGATAGTTTATGTAAAATACTTGGGTTTATATTAGAACAACGAATGTATAAGTTTTTATTATGTCTCGGGTTATATGTACTTTTATTTTTCTAATAAAGACAAGTTTTGTGTCGAGTATATGTGGTATATATGTATATATGTATGTTTTATAGATCTGTAATATCCGGCTTATCTGGCCGGTAACCCCACATTAGGATGTACCTGTGGTCACGAGGGCACGTGCCTGCCATCAGGTCACATTTTCCGATTTCACACCGATATAGTATTAATATGGGTAACATGATCAATAGTAACTACTGGATAATTTATAGTTATTGGTCATATTGTTGATGATAACGATAACTGATTATTTACTAGGACACTGTGCTTACGATGTGACCAAAGAGCACGTCATAATGCTGTGTCTGCTGTAAAGAAATTAGCAATTATCTTTAACAATATGACCCAATAACTACATTATTGTAGATTTCTGACGTAAGCACCTAGCCATTTCCTGCATCTTATTGGATCATTTCTAAACATGATATGCAATTTTGTTCACCTGGTGAACAAAGTTTGTGTATCATGTATTAGAATTGACCCAATAACATGCATGAAAATAGCTAGGTGCATAAGAAGTGTACAATAATTAAATTTATTGGGCGTCCTATGTGATGTCCAGTGTCTGATAAGACGCAGTTACAGTTGGGATTGAACAATGTCCGATAATATTGCATCCAGTGCTAATGACCAATCAAGTATTTTGATAGCTAATCTAATAGTCTGATTTTAAAACCCAATTGCAGGGTCTTATTGACAACCCATGCTTTTTTCATTTACTTATTGGCACGGGATTGTTATGTCAGACACTGTACAATAAGATAGTTATTGTATGGGTTGTAGTGAATAACCCAGTTCCACACAGGTGGCAATCAATTAATCAACAATCATTTCACCGACATAACATTGTACTGACAATTATTTACCGACATGTTCATTTTACCGACAGTTTATTTCACCGAAGCTCATTTCACCGACAAAGTAATTATGGTCATTGTCGTTAGGGTCAGGTAGAATTTGGTAGAATTAGGGCTAAAGTTAGATGTTTTTTGAAAAAAAAACTTGTCAGTGAAATGAACTTCGGTGAAACAAACTGTCGTTAAAATGAACTTGTCGGTGAGTATTTGTTGGTAGAATGTTATGTCGGTGAAGTGATTGTTAGCGAAATAATACGAACCCATTACACTTATGGGTTCCTATTTAAATCCCATGCCTTTGGCACGGAATATGAACCCATGTGTAACTGGGTTATTTACCACAACCCATACCAGTACAATAATTAACTATAAAATATTATACTAATTCTAACCCTAATGCTAATATGTACATATGTACAGATTTTTAATGTACCTGATACTATATGAATCTGCACACCTATACCAACCATGCATTTTGCGCAGTTTTGTTCCAATTTTATGTAATCAATATATATCCCGTCCAATGTCCATTGCTTTGATAGAACAATTCGGACACTGGACATCGGACAGATTTCTATTTTCCGAATTCTATTCATGCCAACCCTAGTAATTATATCATAAATAGTATTTTAGTAAGCATGAGAAGTTGATGTGAGTTAATTTTTCTATCGACCCCAAAAATGATGCAACGCTGTTTTGATTGGCCTGCTGCCATAAATTGTGACCTGATGCAACGTTGCTTTGATTGACCTGCTGAGATAGCAGACATAAATTGTGGACTGTCAGTACAACAGTCATATATTTAGGGATAGCTTGTCACAAGATTTGTGGTTTTTTTTTTATAAAAAAAAATAAAATAAAAAAAACAATGCTTAGTTGCTTAATAGCAGATGAACAATACCTATTTATGTTCTTTATGATAATATAAATGAGAAACAAAACAATATGCGAAACTGCGTATATTTTCGTGGACACATGTTAATATTCTATTGCCAAAAATAAATCTGAGATCGTTCATTTTTTGATAAAAAGTTAACTTTTGAGATTAGAGTAAGGGTGAGCATTTAGACAATATTAATAAGAGCATTAAATATAGCAAAATTTTGCAAGAAATTGTTTTTGTTAAGACGTAGAAGGCAGTTTTATAAGCCAAATCTTGCGT
Source organism: Gigaspora rosea (assembly GCA_003550325.1). Taxonomy (NCBI): domain Eukaryota; kingdom Fungi; phylum Glomeromycota; class Glomeromycetes; order Diversisporales; family Gigasporaceae; genus Gigaspora; species Gigaspora rosea. The sequence continues at coordinate 240,554 of QKWP01000339.1, read as the reverse complement.
TATGGACGAATTTTGAAAAGGTCAGCTGTTTTATTTCGCATTCACATTACACCTGATCCTGTGCTGTGATTAGTTTAAAACCCCATGTCAACAGAATTTTTATACGATTGCTATGTATATTTAGTTCTACAAATAACTTTTAAACCAAATATAAAAAAAAACTCTTTATAAACTTCAATACATAATATACACAGCACAAGAAAAACAAATACCGGTAAACATTTTTACACATATACAACTTTATTACAAAACCTGGTGACGAAGTCACCAAATACGCAAATCTAGTTACACATTATTAATCTAAAATGAGGTAATGATTATACGATAAACCATTACAATCTATGTAGTCATGAAATGTTCCGCCATGTAATTATGACAACCTTTTATGCACTACTAAAAATTTCTGTGACATGGAACTAATGCAAAAAAAAGAAAAAAAATAAGGGTAAAAATTGCGAAATGCTGAGTTAATTTTCAATAGCAGAAAAGGCAATACCAATATGTTCTTCATAGTTAGGCAGTTTGAAGCTAATTTTTTGGTTAACTTCACCCCGAAAACGAACAGCCAATCAAAACGTTGAATGACTCTCGCCATTCACCTGATTTATATCAACCAATGAAATTGATCCATTTTTGTTCATTTTTATATGTTCATTTCATATGTTCGTTTCATTTTAACCCTTCCCCCCTCCCGAAAGTCCTAGAAAAGTGATGTTAACAGCCTTCTGAGGCAAGAGACAAAACAAAAATCACTATTGAGGTGTGTAGTTGAATTAGTTGGGAATCAACTAACTTAATTCCTACCATAATTGGCCATTACATAACTTGTCAGCTATTGTGATAACACACAGCATTGGAATTAACAGTTTGTTACAAAACTCTGTGATGTCATAACACTCAGTATGTATTTATAGAAATTTGCTAAATCACGTGATCGAAAAGCTCGGGAACAAGCAGAGTCATCGATCTGCAAAAGGAAACTGATTGAAGGCAAAAGATCATATGCATATGATGCAATGAGATTACATTCATGTGCATTACCGGATTTAATTGGACCATTGCAGCATATTAGCTATCTTAGTTCAAACTGTTATTACTATAGGTCACGTGTCGATTAATCACATTACGCTTTCACGTGCTTATACAAATACCAAGAAAACTAACAGAACTCATAGTTCTATTAGTTCTCGTAAATAACTTAGTTCATAGGTATATTTTATTTCTTTTATTTATATCTTTTTATTCATTATATCTATCAGATATTATGTCAAACATAACTAATCGATAGAATCGATATATTATAGCTGATAGATATGATCATCAATTTTATATGTATGCAAGAGTTTCTGGGGGCGCTACCGGTGCCCCTTTAGAGATTTCTTAAAATGATAGAAGGCACCTCAAAAAAAAACTGCGCTGGGTATTATCATAGTGATCTCATTAGTTGCTGGAAGAAAAAAAAAAATTCTACAAAACATACAATTAGTCCACGTACAGTCAAACCCCGCAATAGTCACATGCCAAAATCAGACTTTCTATTGCCTATTGCGAGATTGTGACTAAAGCAAGCTAAAATTTATATATAGGGCCATACAAAATTTAGTAATTGGTTTTCATAACATTTAAAAAATTTTTCACCTACCCACCCGGATTTTATTTTTATTAATAAAAAAATTTTATGTTTAATAAAATTTTGACCCGGTGACCCAGCAAAAAATTTTATAAGTTTAAGTAGTTTCATTATAATAATTAGGGTAGCTGCGCAACATATTGTGCTAAAACAGGAATACTATGAAATAATCTGATTTACATTATTGTATTTTATATTTAATGTCAGGATTTGAGGCTCAATTTAAAAATATAAGCCCTGCTAAAATCCACCTATACTTTTTAAATATCAAATCTAACTCTAAACACTAACCTAACCCTAAAAAAAAAAGTGGAAAAAATATTCCAAAAAAATTTAAAATTCCATATAAGAATAGCTCCAAATTTCAGCATCATCTGTGACAAGTATTTTAATAAATTAATTTTCAAAAGAGTTAAAACTTCATTTTGTTGTGAAGTTAATTTATATTATTGCTTAATTTCACATAATTTTTTTTATTATTTTGCATTAATGATTATTTCATTGTTTCTACTATTTTATCACCAATTATAATTGTACTTAATATCGCTACATCATATATTGTTATTTTTTTATGCCCAACTTCTATTTATTTTAATATAATTCAACAAGGAGACGATTTGGATTACGCATAAGTATAACGTGTGTAACAAGGTAAAAAAGTTAAAAGAAAATAAAAATTTGATTAGAATATCTAGTATATTAGTTACAGCTTTTAAATTCTATAAATTCACATAATCTGACAACAAAAGTTTATACTTAACAATTTGGCACTTAGGCGTGATCAATCATAAGATATGACAAATAAACATTTGCTACTAAACTATATAATAAATGATTATTTGTCATATCCCATAATTGGTTACTCCCCAGTGCCAAATCGTTAAGATCGGCATAGTGATTAGCAAATAATATTTTACTTGCAGGTTTTTCCTGTGCGTCATTCATTATTATATAATAATTATAAAGTACGTATGTACTACGTATCTCAGAGTAATAAAAATATCAAATTCAGTATAGTAGCAGTATATGTATTACTTACTGTATTTACATAAATTTCTAACGCTCAATCAAATGCAAGGTTTTGCGAACTCGCCATTCTAGATGGCGGGAAACTATATACTCTGTGATGCAAGCATTACTACTTTCTAGTATCCATGATATAAGTATTACTACTTCCTGGTATCTGTGATGCAAGCATTATACGTTCATAGTATTGGCGTGCTATTTAAATAATCATTAATTTAGGATAAACACCATTCATCATGATAATTTATATGTCAATTTATAGAAGTAGTATAAAGAGATCTTTCAGTAATTGGTATTATTTAAATAAACTAAGATTTAAATAAGATATTTGAATTATTACATTTATTATATCTTTTATTCGTATTAATTTATTTGAGCAAGCATAAAGATCTTTTATTAGTCAGTGTATTTGATTATTACCACATTATATTTCTTATTTAGTTCTGTATTATTTATATTATTTATTAGTTTAAAGATATACAAATTTATAGAATTTGCTAAATATCTTTTATTTAATTCATCCACATTAATTATTCAATAATTATAAGATATTATATTAATCGGCATTTCTAAGTAAGCAATTCAAATTAAGTATTATTTACTGAATAGTGGTAAATTTTGAAATAGAATCTTTTACAGCAATTTACTAATATGATTAAAAAAGAACACTAAATAAGATGGGTGGGCAAGGCACCATCCATTGCACTAGTATATATATTTATATATTAAATTAATATATAAAATTTTAAATTTAAATTTTAGCTTTTATGATCCGGGACCCGGTATGTAAAATTTTATTTATTAATCTATAAAATTTTAATTTCACAATTTAGCTTTTATGACCCGGCCGGGTTATGAAAACCAATTCATAAATTTTATATGGCCTAGTATATATAATTAAATAGAAAAATTAAGGTGACTATAGTAAGATTGTGACTAATGCGAATGTGAATATTGTGGGGTTTGACTGTAGTACATTGGTTAAAAGTTGTTAGCTTGCATCAAAATTATCATAAGTTCTAGAAATTGCTATTCAAGTGACATACGGCATGTGAATAAGGTCAAGTTTGTTTGTATTTGGATTAAATAAGTGATTTTATCATGAATTACTAAGGTGAGTTAGTTGTAACGAAGTTATCATAATTTCTATCATGAATTGTTATAAAATATATTTGTTATACGAGCTTACTTGATGTATAAGGCCACGCAAAGTTAATTTTTTGTTTTGTATACCACGCTGACTTAATTTTTCAAATTTTTTTTTTTTAAATTCCAATTGTGCCAATTATTCCGTTTTTGCAATTTAATTTTTTCTCCGGCGTCACCCGATGGTGACAATTTTCTTGGATTAATCTATAGATTCAAAAAAAAATCCAAATTGAAAAATTTACTTTGTGTGACCTTATATGTGAATATGAGCTTATTAATTTACAAAAAAATCTAACCCACCAACTGGAATTTAGAAACATCATGTTGTCAAAACGAATAATTAACTTTACATAGACTAATATGTAATTAAAGGTAGTTAAGTTAGTTTGCATTGAAATTATTGGATTATTATCACATGTTAACAAAAAATTTTCTATAAAACTTACCATTATATTGGTAACAAAATTGTATCTGTAGCAGAATTATTATAAATTACTATAAAAAATTATTACAAACCTCTTTAACACTCAATGCATAGTTAAGATTGAATTTCATTAATATTATTGTGATTTCTACCATGAATTACCTTCAAAATTCTCTTACAGAATTTGCTTACTATCCTAATAATTATAGTAAGTGGTTAAGATTAAACTTGTTTGCATTAAAATCACTAAAGTTTTTTATTATGTATTATTGTAAAAAATTCTGTTACAAACCTTAATATTCTAGTAAAAAATTCTTGCCGCTATTCTAATAATCAGTTAGGGTTGAATTAGTTCGCAATGAGGTTATTATATTTCTATAATGAGTTTACCATTATAAACCTTACTATTCTGGCAATACATGGGACGTAACTCATTATCGCATGTTACTAATGTTACATATCTCAGCTTGTCTAATATTATCAAAGGTACAAAGTTCACATTATGAACGAAAGTCGATTTTTTAAAAAACAAATTGATGATAACTGGAGTTAGTAAATCAACCTTTAATTTGTATCCGGTTCAAATCAATTAGATATCAAATTTCTCATGACATGTGATCTGAACTATTTATACCATCTCATTTTCACACGTGCAAAATGATTGGTAAAATTATTAAAATGCATATTTATAGAGTCGTGTGAAAATAACATACATGCATATAATGATTAGTCTAACGTAAATTAAAAAAATCTCATTTTTTAGATATTTCTAATTTATTTGAAATAAATGCGTATAAAATAAAATAACAACCAAATTTCGTTACTGTTAAAATGTGTATTAATAGAGTCGTGTGAAAATAACTATCATGCATGCATATATGATTTAATCTAACATAATTAAAAATCTCATTTTTTTTAAAAAGCAGAGTTTTATTTGAAATGAATACGCATAAAATAAAGTATAATAACAGGTAATATTAATTTTTTCCCAAGCAACATCATTGTTAAAATGCATACTTATGAACAAAAATTACAATTCTAGAACCAATGTGAAAATGACGTTTTGATGATATTCAATAACAGATGATCGAAGGATCCGGATTCAAACAGGTATGCACGTGCGATACGCATGTTATGATATCAACAATTCGAATTTTTAATACTGTAATAAATAAAAAGTTTCAGCCAATCAAATAGTTTGGTACGGACAGGACAGCCGTGACAGCGGGGTAATTTTATTATATTAAAAAAAATAAATGATTGATTTTGATTGATTGATTGATTTTGATTTTGATTGATTTGATGATTGATGATGAATTGATTGATTGATTGATTTGATTGATTGATTTGATTGATTGATTAATTTGAAAGATATTCCTACCGGAATTTCGATAGTTCTCAACAACTCAATTAAATAAATAAACTATTAGTGTCTTCATACACTAATTAACAAAACCCGAAACTCGTGTCTTCATACACGTGTATAATCGTTTGTAATCGTTAAGTGATTTAACGATTGATCACGTGATTACTGCGACGGTTTTCACGTTACATAGTGTTAGTAAAAATAGTTATAGTTTTATTGATAAGCTGATGCGACTATCGGTATCTTCATATACCCTTAGCCGCTTGCCTCTTTCATAAAAGCAAATCACATAAAAACCTCTATACACGTTCACGTGTAAATTATTACAAACGTGAGGCTTTCAATTATTTTAAACCCCAGTTCCACTGAACCGATTTAGAGGTGGCTAGAGTGTAACAATACGTACGTACACATACGGAATTCTTGTTTTAAAAAAATACTATCGGTATAGAGGACGCTTGCAAATTATTCAAACTTGGAAAGCAGTATAACAATGAGAATAATTACGAGAAAGCATTTGAATACTATTTAAAATCCGCTAGGCTCGAATATATTGAAGGAGCGTTGTATGTTGGATGGTGTTATTAATACGGACTCGGTGTTAAAAAAGATTTAAAGTAAAGCATTTGAGTATTATCAGCAAGCTGCGAATATGTGCGATGGTCAGGGAATGTTTCAGGTCGCAGAATTTTATCATCTAGGTATTCACATTGAGAAGAACAGAGATAAAGCATTCAATTATTTCTTGAAATCAACATAGGCTGGTGACGAAATGGGAATTCTCAAGGCTGCTCTATGCTATAAATTTGGATATGATACAAGACAGGATGAAGATAAATTCGAAGTATTTAGAAAAAGAGCAAATTATAATGGTAGGTTTTTTTTTATCGCAGCGATAAAGGAATGAAAAAATGTTTAAATTGTAATGAATTTAATACAAATACTAGCTGGTGTATAATGTGCGATACTGATTTGTATATTCAAAATTGGACAAACAAAAATAAAGAGATAGATTGACATCTTTTAAAAAAATTGGGATATTATCGAATGGATTTCATTTGATAAGTTAGCAAATATTGAAGAAATTAGCAAAGGTGGATTCAATACTGTAATTAAAGCAACATGGTTGGATGGTAGACGACGTAAATACAGGAATCCTGAACGTGAATCAAATAGTATAGTTGCGTTAAGGCTGTTCGAAGTTGATTCTTTGGTTAACATCACTTTTCCAGGGCTCATGGGAGGGGGTAAATTGAAACGAACATATGAAACGAACATATTAAAATGAAACAATTTCATTGGTTGATGTAAATCAAGTGACTGGCGAGAGTCATTCAGCGTTTTGATTGGCTGTTCATTTTTCGGGGGAGAGGGGAGACTTCAGCTGGGGGCGATGTTAACTGAAAAATTAACTTCAAACGGCCTAAACATTACATTACTCTTTATAAAAGGAGCAAAAATAAATAAATATCGGTATATAATTAATTTATTATAAAAAGTATTTTATCCGATAAAAAGAACTTCGTACGTATGTACAATTTTTACAGGCAAAATTCTCGTGATCTAGTGATCGGATCTGCGATCACAGATTGGAATTTGGGGTTTTCCGAATTCCTATTGGTCGAGCAAATTTTGTCCCGAATGTTTATTCAAATAGTTCTTCTCGTTAATACTAGTTTTCTAGCTCTTCACAATCGATCAAAAAGCACTTCGGAAGCTCTTTATTCAGCAGTTTTTTGTTGAATCGTTTTATTGCAAACTGAAATAAATATATATGAGAGGACAGCAAATAGGAATTAAAATTTAGCTTTATTTTTTATTATTTATTTATTCATTTATTTTTTTTTAAGTTTTTATTTTTTTTTAATTCATTTTTTATTTTTAAATTATATTATTTTAACAGCGAAATAACGCACAGAGTTATTTCGAGTTTCAGCCTGAATTAATCTTAATTTAGGCCGAAATTCGAAACCATACTGTTACTATTAATTGGGAGAGCGATTGTCTAGTAACGTCCGATTTAGCTCTAATAGTAAGCTTACGGGTTAAGTCTAACGTTCACGGCAATGGGACACGTGATATAAAGTCACGAGATAGCTGAACTGGAATCGATCACGAGTATAAATAAATTAAACCAAACAGGGGGTTCCGTTATCAGATCAGTTTAAATATTATTAAATATTATATGCGTTATGTACTTAATGTAAGGGTAAACGATGCGGGAGTAATGGTAAGAAGGTTTAAGAGCGACAAATTAAGGGTAGGTAGTTTACTTTAATAGATCAGGTGATAATAAAATAGAACGAAGGTAAAATAAATAAATTTAAGAGTATATAAAAAAATATAGTAAAAACAATAAATACGTTATATAAATATCAATATATCAATTGAGAAATCGATTCTTAATTAAAACTCATTTTTAAAGACATCGAAGTCTAAAGGAACTTTATTAAGGCGAAAGTTCAGGCCTTATATACATTTTAAAATACTAGACTACTGCGCTACGTCGTTTTATTCCTTCAATATTCCCCAAATTTCACTCCCAATTTTACTTACCATAATGTTCACAAGATCGTTTACAATATTGCTCACAATATCGTTCATAAGATTATTCACAATATTGTTGGCAATATTGTCACGAAATTGCTCACATGCCATCACGCGAAGATCGTTTAAAGAAACAAATAAATAAAAATAATAAATAAATAAATCTATAAGCCCGCCATTCTGGTCACAAACCCGTGACAATACCCATCGCGTTATTTCGTGGTTATGCAGTATTTATATTTTTAATTTTTACCGGCCCTATAAAAAAATCCATCCGGATATGCACGTGTTTATACGGGAAAGCACGGTGTTAGCACGTGCTCGATTTTTTTTACGCTGGAATTAACATGATGGACCGATAGTGACCCATGTGTCGAACATTTCCATTTTTATTTTACTATACATATTTATTTTTATTTCCTTATTTATTTTTCTATTCTATTCCATATTTAGTTTTTTTTTCTGTCTATATATCAATATACATTATAAATTTCTATAATTAACCCTTTAGCTATTGTCATAGATCGATTTAGTTGAACCTTCCTAGATAGTTAATTTTTGTTACTATAACCAGATATCGGCCACATTATACGACGATCAATGAAAATCCCTCGTTTGACCCTGATCCGTACACAAGATTTGTGATTGATAACGAACTCACTATTTAAAATCTTTAGAAGACCTCTTTGTCATCCTTTTCTTTGACTTCCGATATTTGTGCCTTGGTACTTAATAAAAATAGGAAGGCATATCCGACAAAACTTCTCTTGAGAAAAGACCCAGATCTTGAAAATCGTATGGAGTGATGGAAACAATGAAAGCATTTTTCATACGCACGCTTCACCGAATTTCACTTAGACTTATCTTGAATCTCTATGTGGAACGTGTATTATAGATCAATTAATTAAATTAATATTTTTTTCGTCTTGCAAAAGATGAACGTAAGGCATTCGATTGTCCTTTTAGATTATTCTGTTACAGCAAAAATTATAAACTTTACGCAAGATTGTTTCAGATAGAGTGAGGAGGAAACTTATTGGTCTTTTTAATAATTCGTCTTTGTCAGCTTTTATAACTTGCCCATTTCTCAATAGACTATTGTATTTTATTTATATAAGGCTAATTATGTATTTAAGGGCTCAGTTTTTGCCCTTGAAGGTTTCTTTTCAGACTTCGATTCATCAATTAATAAAGACAAATGGCTGTTTATTAAAAAAATTTATTTGAATTCTTACCATGTTGTTCGATCGTGAATACATCTTCACGAGAAATTGTTACATTGATAAATTAAAACTAAATTCTATTAATAAATATTCCCCTTCTCGTAAACACATTGTTACTATCTGGTTGGGAGATATCAGACCCGCTGGTAGAGCTATCGGAATAGTGAACGATATTTATGAGTTAACAGCAAAGAAGTCCAGAGAGAGAATTATGAGGGAGTTAGAGTACTTTGGCGTAAAAGGAGTTGAATTGGATGTAAGGGGTCAAAAAGGGATGAATTGGTATATAATTAAATAAAGGGGTTATCTAACGATATCAATCGTTAATCAGCAGAAACAATCAAACAATACAGCAGTCAATTAAATCTATCAATAGTCTTAAACGTATTGTCAATAAAACAATCAAATATCGATGTATCAATATGTGTATCAGCAGCAGTGTCAAAATAATCAAACAATAAATAAAATAATTAATAAAACAAATAACAAAACAGCAGTGTAATGCTAACAAGCAGTGTTGAGAATTCGATAATAAAATAAATATAAGTTGCCTTCGGCTTTGAAATGCCTACTAACTTATATGGGTCAAGGTTTATTATTAAACAAAGGATCAGATCGAAGTCTGAAGTCTTTATTGAAGGCAGAACTCGAGCCTTTAAATACATGTTTTCATATACATAATTAATTACGGTAGTCTATTCAAGAAAACTTTTACCTGTGGTCAACTTATTTTTAGAATCGTTCAATTCTTTTCAACACCAATCCCTTCATTAATCACATTAGTTTCACCCACGCCTTTGCCTTATTTAAAAGTTCCGTCTGTGAAAATGAAATCTTGAAACATATCGGCAGATTCCTGAAAATATTTGAATGCCTTAAGGCATCCAAGATATGCCAAATATTCAAGTGTCGCCATGAGACATGTAATGAAGACTTCTTATTCAAGCATGTTGGTGTAAATGGTGCCAGGGTGATAACAGTCGATCTATCTTTCGACTGATTATTGTATCTATAATAGACTTTGATCCAATCTTTAGTATAATGTCCCAATAAAGTAATAAGAAATGATATGTATACGTATAACAAAATAAGAAATAAAAGAGATATGTACTGTATATAGTAACAAATAAAGAAATAGAAAAAATATTCATATGTCAATCGGTCATCGATCAAATCGATGATCAGAGTTTACAGTTTGAGAGTTCAGAGTGATCAATGTAATTTGATCACGGGATACCGATAGGGCTATCGGAAAGAAAATTTTAAAATTTTCAAGTGTAACAACATCTTTACGATCTATCCCCTTTACTTTTAAAATTCGCTTAATTATATCCATCAATATTAATTTAACCACCCTGCACAACGTCTTAGATCAATCACCTGATCGATCTGCATATCGACCGATTTGATCCATTAACAGATCGATACATCAATTTTAATTGATATCTTTAATTCATTATTTCCTTCTTTTAGATTATTTAAGTAATCCCTCAGTTTTCTACTCTTTAAGCGGTTGTCACATTCCATAGTCCAATTTCTTATTTAAGTTCACTATCGACTGACTAAATTCAGCACAATTATCTGATGCTCTCCCGAACCAATAGTAACAACAGTGATCTGTGGAACGGCCAGAGAACCGGGTTTGCACGTGAATATTCTGTGTTGGCATGGCTAAATGGTCCGAATTGGACCGTCTGCCTGAACATTTTGGACCGTAAATGGAACGGGTTTTGCTACACTTTACTAAGCCAAATTTCACGGGTTTTGGCACGGGTCGAGGCACATGTAAGTTCATGTGCATATATTTCTTATGAGTTATAAGCAAGTGTGAATCCGATTTAGTTAGAGTATGATATAATTGTGAAGGGGTGGTAATAAACTTGCCTATAGCAAAATTTTGCAAGGAGTTTTTTTAGTTAGGAATTAAAGAGCCTTTTCATTGACAAGATTTTGAGATACAGACGATTTTTTTAAAAAAAGTCGTTTGTTTTGAATTTTCACATTACATCTGACCCTGCAATTTTATTGGCCATACGAGATGCACGTGCCATTTAATACGTATAATTCCAACTAACGAGCCTATATGTGCCACCCAATACACGTGCCAAAACCGTAAAATGTAATCGTGCCATTCTGGCACGTTTTGGTTCATGTTTCATACCTTTACGTGCCACATGACATGTGCCTATCCAGACAACTCCGTGCCAACATGTACCAACACCCGGACTACTTTTCTCATAGAGCGGGAGGACATCAAAGAAGAAGGGGAGGGGTGATGTTAACTAAAAGCTTAACTTCAAAAGGCCTTAAATAGGTTTTAGATAATAATATAATAAGCAAAATTGCCTAAGATCATCAAATTATTAATTTGATTGGTCAGGTATCAAGTGATTCTGCTCCGCTTTAGACGACCCCCATATATAGAGCTAAGTATGTAAGCTCGTACATATGTCAGCTACTAGTAATATCAGCACGAAGTAATAAATCGAATTTATATATTGAATTTGATGAGTTTTGCTAAATCTCACTGGCAGTGATCATCACCGCTCATATGTTCAACCAATTAGATCTTAGGATCCTGTGTAACCAAAACAAAAACAAAAAAATAACGAAACTAAGAAAAAATCTAAAAAATCTTAGACAACAAATTATTTTACTATGATAACTTATCTTCGGGCACTAAGTAAAAGTTTAAAGCGCAAAATTTTATATATAATATGCTTTTCTAACCCTAATCCTAACCCTAACCCTAAACCCTAATCTTAGTTTTTTAAAAAGTTTATTATAGAGCGGTGACGATCACCGCCGGTGAGATTTAGTAAAATTCGAATTTGATATTCTAAATAATCATTATTTTTATTTTTTTTCATATGTTCATTTTACCCAGTGGCCAGGGGGACATTGGGGAAGGGGGGTGATATTAACCAAAAAATTAACTTCAAATGGCCTAAAATATGTTGGATTAAAAGAATTTGAAACTCATATGAGATGTATGAAATATTCATTAATTAAAGGTGTGACACTTCATATATACGGCTTAACTCAAGCAGGAAACAGATATATGATGGTATATGAATATTTCGTAAATGGAAACCTTATAAACTATATAAGAAATTATTATCAAAATTTTAAATGGGATGATAAATTAAAAACACTTCGGAATGTTTCAGAGTTCCTAGCGGAAAAGCATGATGCGGATATATTCCAGTATCCACGCAGATTTTCACAGCAGAAATGGTTTGCAACGGTCCTCTCAAACTCCTTGCATTTCAGATCTGCAGCTGAGATCTATGGTATTTTGCCATATGTAGTTCCGGAGGTTTTGAAAGGTAAACGGTTTACGCAAAAAGCTGATATCCACGGGTTTGGTATGGTAATGTGGGAGGTGGCAATGGGACAGAGGTCTTACGACGGTCAAGAATTTTGATATTAAATTATCTATTAAAATTTGCCGAGGAGAACGTCCTAAATTTGATTCTAATACTGTATACCAAAAGAATATGTAGAATTGGCTATGCGATACATGGATTCTTATCCTGAAAAACGACCTAATGGTTATCATATTTCAAGACAAATAACTGAATGGTGGAATAGTAAATCTATTGGAACAAATTCGAAGAAGCTGACTTGAACAGACCAAATATCGAATCTTCAAAGCATCCAGATCACATGTACACCAGCAAGGCAATTAATGCACGAGAGATTACTGAAAGGTTATCTAAGATGATCGGTAGCAAACCAGTCGAAAGTATAGAAATCTTTGATAACATGTGATTATTATTATTTATATGTTTTTTAAGAGGTTTTGGTGATTAAATCTTGTATCACAACAAACACACTGGTAAAAAAACATTCTAACTTACAAGTGGTGTAATTTCTAGTTACTATATAAAAATCTAATATACCATGTAGATCATATGAAAAATGATCTATGGATAAATTTTCTTTGTTCTTTTGACTTGAATCTAATGATGAGACTTTTTTAACCATTATAATTAAAAATGAATTATTAAATTAATAATGATTTTTAATGATTTAATAATTAAAAGTGGAAATTACATATAAGGGCCCGAAAATGAAAATAATTACATATAAGGGCCCAAAGTGAAAATAATTAAATATAAGGACCCAACTTTCGAAAGATTTTACAATTAAAGGATTAAAATAATTGCGTTATGACGAGATGGTTTTTTGACAGTGTCACTACATATGTACTACTTTATACATTTCATATTATATTATTCCGCTTAATGAAACTTCTTTCAACCAAGATACAGTTTGTCTAGGTTAAGCACGATATTTATCTGCACTAAAAAATTAGTTATGAAATGTATCATATTTTGTGAATACTACTACGCGTTAATCAAAGATATTTAGAATCGAAAAATTCATTTGTACTCATAGAGAAAGTTTAATTATAACACGCTAAGAGAATAAATGCAGTACTGAATAAAAGTAACACGTTCAGCCTCAAAAGAAAATTCATTTGTATAATTATAAAATAACAGGGTGAAACCTGAGTTGCGAAATAGTGAAATCCGCTTTGTAGATCGGGTTAGGGTGAAATCCGCGTTTTATTATGTTTTTTAATATAAAAGCGGATTTCACCCTCACGTGATGATCATAGCAGGTTTCACTATTTCACAACTCAGGTTTCACCCTGTCATATTATAAATGTTAAAAATTTTCATTTAATTAATTACGATAAATTTGTGCACTGACTATAAATTTTCAAAATTTAGGCCTTTATATTTACTTTTTTCACTTTGGGGCCTTATTTGCGATTATTTTCATTTTTCGGGCCCTTATATGTAATTTTCCCCTAATTAAAATCTATCGAAGGTATTGATAGATGCTATAATCAGCAATTAATCATAAAATATGAAAAAGAAGAATAGATGTATGTTAATAATAATGTTTAATAATTTATACAGTACATATTGAGAGAAATTAAACATTAGTTACGCCAGACCAATTAAATTCGGTGTTTTACATTCAGTGTCTGAAATTCAATTTTTAAATTAGTTGCGGGCTGCAACTAAATAAAAAAAAAATAGTTACGGATTATAAAAATTAATAAAAATTTAGTTGCGCGTATAAGCATTTAATCAAAATTTAAAAGTAAAATTTGCAAATTTATGTGCGGAATTTGCACACGCACTTCAGATTTTGGTTTAAAATTTGTTGCGGTCCGCAGACTCCGCAACCCAATTTCAGACGTTTACATTCCCTCTCATTGTAAAAAATCCATATATAACTATATAAAACCCAGGAGGTAAAGGAGTGTAATGTAAAACACAGAATTAAATTGGTCTGGCCTTTATCAACATAAATGCATAAATTTATTCTTTATATAAAAATTTAGTTGCGCGTATAAGCATTTAATCAATATTTATAAGTAAAATTTGCAAATTTATGTGCGGAATTTGCACACGCACTTCAGATTTTGGTTTAAAATTTGTTGCGGTCCGCAGACTCCGCAACCCAATTTCAGACGTTTACATTCCCTCTCATTGTAAAAAATCCATATATAACTATATAAAACCCAGGAGGTAAAGGAGTGTAATGTAAAACACAGAATTAAATTGATCTGGCCTTTATCAACATAAATGCATAAATTTATTCTTTAATCTGCATATTTTTGATTGATCGATGGCTAGATCATTCCATAGATACTTTTTATATTTTGATAGATTTTATTGATTAAATATTATTAATTCTTAATTTTTAACGTAATAATTAAAAAGTCTCTCATACTTGAGTTAATATACAAATCAAATCTAATGGGGTTTCAGAAATAACTTATTTCGAAAATAAGTGGGAGTTTAAACATTTCCTGTTTTAAATTCAGAATTAAAAAATTAAATAGACGTAACCGATGATAAAATTATCTTCTTTTGAAATATATTTATCAGTAAGCGGTTAAATTAAAAAAAAAATAGACTTCGTTTTGAAATAAACGCATAACTTGTTTATCTGAAATCTGACGCCGAACCATTAATTCTGAAACCCATTGGCAACAAAAGAGATATAATTCTATCTAAATAGTATAATTATTGCACAGTAAGTGTTTTGATAACGGTGTATTTACTAAAAATAACGCTTTCAATATTCTAGAAACTGCTCATTATGTACACACAAAGTACTGCGCTTTTAATTTGAACTATATACTTCTCTAAATATAGATGAAACGTTAAAGCAATGTAAGCAGTGTACCAAAAATCAGACTTAAAAAAACTTAAAACTATAAATATATCTATAAATGGAAATGGATATAGAACTGAGCCATAACCGGGATGCTAGTAAAGGATTTGTGCATGCATGCATGCACACAAAAACACATGAATTCAATTGGAAGACTTAAACCATGTGATAAATTTCGATAATCATGTAAAAAGTTATCAATCTTTAGTAAAACTATTGAAATACTCATTATAATATTGTCCAAGTCGTCCCAATTGTTCTTTGTTTAGTTTGCTTACCGATTCTACAATTAGCAATCTATTGAGACAATATCAACAAAATTGAAATACAATGGCTAATTTATCGATGGCCTTTAGCTAATTGGTATAACTCGACAATTACTGATACAGTAGCATATCGCAACATATATAAATAACCACAAGATAAAGATAATTCTCGTTGAATCAAATCTCATAATTATTTTTGTTTAGCAAAAAAAAATGATTACTGGAACTCCTGCATCAGAAGCGAAAAAATTATGGTGGAAGCTTTGGTTAATTATAAACTTTATTTTTTACCTTTTACTTATCTTATCAATCGTCACAGTTTACCGTTCGGTAAATATTTAATACTTATTCATGAAATTAGTTTTTTTTCGAAAAACAATTATCTTATATATATATATATATTTGTTTTTTTTTTATCCTTTGTTTAGCGTGAACAAGGTCAAGCTTTGACAATTGCTTTTGTCATTATCATCTTAGTAGAGATAATTCAACGTATTATAATCGTATACTCGATTTATAAAGAAGTCAGTCTAAGTTTTTGTGAAATGTTTTGCGTATTAATTTGTAAGATATTACATATAAATACTTTATCTTGTTTTGTACATTTTTTTTTTTTAAATATAAGTTAATGTAATTCATGCTTAATATAGTCAAAGCAGAATACTATCTTCTCTGGGGAAATTGTGAGATAGATGAAAAAACTGTTGATAAACTTAATACGATATCTGACTTATTTTCGATAGCTTATTTAGCTGTTCTTGCTTGGGTAATTTATAATGGTTTATCAAAAATTAAAAATGATCCTGATATTAAAAGAAATTTTTTAATTACTTCTTCATTGGTAACCATGATTGCAGTTATAAATTTCATTAAATTTTTGATTTCTCTTCTTAAACAATTTTGTAATTTATCTCCACCTCCTTATTCTTCTTCCGTTTAATTTAAAGTACATTTGGATTTTATATTAAAATTAGAATTCAATTTTCTTTAAAATATAAAACCTTTGTAACATGCACTGTATATTATTTTTATTTTCACAATAAATTCTACATGACTTATATTTATTTGAATAATATATTTTTCCAAGATAGCTGCTCGACATCAAGAACGGAAAAAATAATACTGTAAACGGAAAATAGCTAATCAAAATGTTAATTATAACTAGACAGTGATTTTTTTCCGCCCCACGAGCATTTGAGCATAGAATTTGTAGGACTTGCAAAGTCGTTTCAGCGCAAGAAATAGATTGCAAACATTTAATATTTCGTAAAAGTTTGACTTAGCAACCCACAGCGTGTATCCCGCCAGTTTAAAGAGTTAGATAAATTTATACTCGAATATCTAAGTATCGTTAGGATTTTTGATTCTAATGCACAATCTGCGTTGAACCTAGCTGCCATACAAAAATGCACTCAGTTTGGCCTGCATTAAATAAATTTAGATTAGTGATCTTCAAAATTCTTAATTTTTACAGGAATTAGTTTTTTTTTAATTTGTTAGCTACAAAAAAAAAAAAAAAAGGAATTTTAAGAAATAGTCATGCTTTTTGGTGAAATTGATTCAGGAACATTTTTCACCTAATGAGTATCTGCGCGGTACATAGGATAGGTATACTTGTTGGCAAAACTAAAAATCTTCAAAATCCCACCCAAACCCAAATCCCAATTGGATAAACCCAAATCCCAAACTGGAAAAATCCCAATCCCAATTCCCAAATTCCAAACCTATCCCAAATCCCAAACCTATCCCAAATCCCAAACCTGTCCCAAATCCCAATCCCAAATCCCAATCCCAAATCCCAAAT
>QKWP01000339.1:202577-222016 GCA_003550325.1 Gigaspora rosea | reverse complement strand
GGAACATATAAAATTTGAAAAAATCTAAAGAAAAATTTTAATAGTAAAAATGCCAATACAAGAACTTTAAACATTTATTATATTAAAGTTTTCTAATGATTTTAAAAAAATTTTATAACAAAGTTACTAAAACAAAACTTAAAGAATATTTTTTACTTAGAAAAGATATGGCTAAAATCAATATTTAAAATTTTATTAAAAATTTTAAAATACACAGGCAAATTTGCCTGTGTTACAATCTAAGGGATAGTTAAGTTAGTATAGGTAGTGGTAATAAGTTAGTTTAGGCAATTTGTTTATGTAGTAAACAAATGTAAAACTTTCATTTTGATATACCTGCGCCTACTTTTTAATGCAAAATGTACCCTTACTTTTTTGGAAACGAGGAGAAACATAGCGGGCTTTTATTTTGATTGGCCAATTTTGTAGATCAACCTGTGATATAGTAAAAATTTTATTGGTTAATCGAAATTAATAGAAGTTCTAAATTTTAATTATAGTAAAATGTTGCAAGAAAAAACTGATATGTATAAAAATAGCTATCGATAATAAAATTAATCTTAGCAGAAGTCTTTATAATAAAATCTCGATAACTTTAAATCTAAAACTATAATCTTGTTGTGGACAAAATTCCAACAAACCAAAATTTTATTAAAGAAATAAATTTATTAAAAAAATAATCCTAACATATTAAGACAAAAAAGATTCAATTAAAGAAATAATCCTAACATATTAAGACAAAAAAGATTCAATTAAAGAAATAATCCTAACATATTAAGACAAAAAAGATTCAATTAAAGAAATAATCCTAACATATTAAGACAAAAAAGATTCAATTAAAGAAATAATCCTAACATATTAAGACAAAAAAGATTCAATTAAAGAAATAATCCTAACATATTAAGACAAAAAAGATTCAATTAAAGAAATAATCCTAACATATTAAGACAAAAAAGATTCAATTAAAGAAATAATCCTAACATATTAAGACAAAAAAGATTCAATTAAAGAAATAATCCTAACATATTAAGACAAAAAAGATTCAATTAAAGAAATAATCCTAACATATTAAGACAAAAAAGATTCAATTAAAGAAATAATCCTAACATATTAAGACAAAAAAGATTCAATTAAAGAAATAATCCTAACATATTAAGACAAAAAAGATTCAATTAAAGAAATAATCCTAACATATTAAGACAAAAAAGATTCAATTAAAGAAATAATCCTAACATATTAAGACAAAAAAGATTCAATTAAAGAAATAATCCTAACATATTAAGACAAAAAAGATTCAATTAAAGAAATAATCCTAACATATTAAGACAAAAAAGATTCAATTAAAGAAATAATCCTAACATATTAAGACAAAAAAGATTCAATTAAAGAAATAATCCTAACATATTAAGACAAAAAAGATTCAATTAAAGAAATAATCCTAACATATTAAGACAAAAAAGATTCAAAAACAAGCTAAAAATGAAAAGTTAAAAATAAATATTTGAACTTATTCTAGACACTAATAGCTAATAAAAAAATAATCAAACCACTTTTAGTGCTCCAAGAGCAATTTAATCTTAATTTTATTTAATAATTGTTATACAGTTACAGTACCTACTTTGCTTTAACTCTTCTTACGAATCTTTAACCTTATAACTCTCAACTTCATATTATTAGCCTATATTATAGTCAAGTTTTATATTAGTTGTAATTACAAAGAATAAGCTTTCATAAAATACATAAAAGATGGCTTAAATTGCCAAGTTTAATTGATTTATTGTACCTATAAGTTAAACTTGAATGTTCAAACATACCTCCCATCTAATTTCCAAATTACTTTGCTGATAGTTTATAGACCAGAAGGTACTCTTTTGCTTTTTTTTGGTATCTAGTTTGGGCAATTCGTCTCCGTGGCTGCCAAACCATTTTTGTAACTGCAAAACATTATGCCAATATATAGAACATATTGTGTAATATATTGTATTGATCATATAATCAAGAGCAGCCCGCTACAAGGAGATATAACGATTAAGAAATCACGTGACTGCCATGCTTAAAATCGACCAATGGGATTACGGGTAAGCTTCTAAAGAAAGAAATTTATTAATATCTCCTCGATAGAAGCTCAATTTTCTATTATGCTAACCTTAATTAAATTTTAACAATTATAGTGAAGGAAATTACGATCCAAAAGGTGGTAAGATCATTGAGAATGGCTCAGTATATCACAAGAATTAAGTAAAAAATTTTGCAATTATTTAAAGTTTATTAGAAATCATGAAACTTTTTAATGCACATCTCGTAATATACTAAGCCGATTACGATAATCTTACTGCCATAGGAATGTAATTTCCATCCTAATAACTTTAGCTAGAAATCTAGGTATGATTAGTATTGGCGGTAGAATTACTGAATTACGGCATTATGGCATTCTACATAGCATCCACTTATTTGCGGGTAATACAAGCTTCAAGAGAGGAAATAGCCAATCAGAGAGTGCAAATTTTGACTATTCCATATTAGCCCGACAAAGAATTCTAACACGTGTAAAAGAAGGAAAAAGCGAAAATACGCAAAAACTAATGTTTAAATCGATATTGGTGCACTAATTAAAAATGACAGGAATGATGAAATTTTACTTATATTAAGCATCAATCTGTCCTTATAGCCTCTAATGTTAAGGCCCTAACCCTAAATTTTTATCTCATACACTTAGTTTATTTACAAAATCGGATTTTCTTTTTTGGTTTGTGTTACACACGCAAATAAGTAAAATGTCTACGGTGTTACAACCGTGGAAGAGACTTGCTAATGCGAGGTCAAATTAGCTCAGGGTTGTAAGCATAAGCAGGGTTGATTATATGCGAAAGGATATGAAGGAATATATTATTATTTATTATAATATATATATCTAAATTGAACGAACAATGGTATATGCGTATCAATATTTAAGGGTGATCGATTTAGATCGATTATACTTGCTATTATTAATAAACAATAAGAAATTGGGGTTACACTAACTAGATTTAGCAATCATGGGTTAACAAGAAAAACTTAATATGTTATTTATTAATAAATGTTTTAAAGTGAATGATACAAGTATGATATAAGTATTGATATATATATATGTACTAGGATAAAAACGGGAAGGAATATCCCTCTTTATTGAATTTAACAGTTGTATTTATAAATTTTAAAATCTACTGCTTTGAGATCACCATTGTGAGTTTCAGACCAACATCAGTGGTTTCAGACCACCAGCAGTGGTTTCAGACCACTAGCAGTGGTTTGAGACTTTTTAAATTTACTAAGCCTTTTTCAGAAAAAGGAAAATCATACATTTATATGAACATACACTAACTATTATGAGCGAAATTAAAATGACAATGAGAATTTGCCTCGAATTTTTTGTAACATATCCCTGGCTTAAAGAGTGAGTTCCTGCGAACTTAATAACTCATGAGTTTCTTCATCCCTTAATCTTCTAGCCTCAACTAACAATACTTCCGAGAAATCTGGCTCCCATATTCGTTCTAGTATGGTAATAGAGATTTGCTGGACTTGTTGCATGTACCACACTCTGCGGGTACTAAATAGTAGATAGACTCTTTTTGCGATCTTCCATACTAACCTTCCTTTAGATCTGGTAATTTGTTGATATATAAAGCTTTTCCCTATCTTCTCCTCTCCAATATCTTTCTGACATCAAATCCTCCATTTTATAGTACATCTCCAGTACATGAGCATTCGATTGACCTCATGGATTCAGAGTTTCAATTTCCCTACACATATTAACTAATTTTTCTTTCCAGGTTCTAACAGCTGTTTCAATGGGCATTATAGGTTCTACGTTACTACCTTGATCTAAATCTTGGAGATATAAAGACATATTCTCGTGTATTTGTTGAGCTTTGTTTATTCCATCACTCTTTTCGACAGTCTTCTCAAACATTTGTCCTTGGCTTTTAAGAACTACCTGTCTTTCTTTTATTTCTAATTCTTCATCTGAATCTAACTTATCGAGAAGGGATTGGAGAGGTTTTTCTAACTTTCTAAATTGGGCTTCCAATTTTTTTTTTTATACACGTCACTCTGGTTATATCGACATTCTCCAGCAATAGAAAAATTGTCGATATATCCAGATGTCAGTTTAATAAGCATCTCTATCTATACCGACATTATATTGATATTGCGTAGATATGTCAGCTTAGGCAGAGGTAAATTTTTTTGTTTTCACCAAGCTTATACTAAGAATAATAAACTTAGCAAAATAATTTTATTTTAGTACAAAATGAATTTGTTTTATGTTTAACATAAAATAAATTCATCATATATTTGTATAAAATAATGAAATAAATTTATTTTATGCTTATTGTTTCATACTAAGCTTAGTATAAAGCAAATTTAAAAAATTAATTTGATTGGTACACCTATAACAACAGTCAGTTTATAAAAATTGTCGCTATATCCAGCAATAAAAATTATCTTAAATAATTTTTTAATATTAAAATTGTCGGTATATCATTATAATCAATATCTATTATGATTGTCGATATAACCAATAAATTTTTAACATTATAGATTTTTTTTTGAAAAAAGTGTCGATATAACCAGCTGTCGGTTAATCCAGCTGTCAGTATAACCAGAGTGACGTGTATATTTTAATGTTCATTGATTATAATTACATCATAACTGTATTGTCACTTCATTCTATGTACTTTTTTAGTTGACTGCCATGGACTATCACTTTTATCACTTTTTCGACATGACCTATAGTACGTAATTTATACGTCCCATTCCCTATCACCTCATGGATCCAGTACAGACCCGTCCATTTTTCTTCTAATTTTCCTCTTAACTTTTTCCCTAATCTAGTCTTATATCGCATAACCTTCGCCCCTATTTCATAACTTTGTAATGGGTATTGTTGGTCATAACGCCATTTTTGAATTTGCTGCGCCTTCCTAATATTTTCACATGCTTGAATTCGGGTCTTAAACAAACCATCTATAATTTGAAAGGTTTGTTTCAAGAGTAGGAGTCATAGTGTTCTTCTGACACCTCTTCTACTGGATATAAGTCGACCATTAAATCAACAGGTAAGGTGGCTTCTCTAGTGTACACCAGGAGAAGGGGTCGAACTTAGTCGTATTGTGTCGAGCGGTTTTGCATGCAAACAAGGCTGGTTCCACATACTCGTTCCAATCCCCATGATACTGATTTATACATTTTGTTAATATTTCGCACCAAGTTCTGTTGTACCTCTCCACCAAATCATTGGTTTGCAGGTGGTACGTGGAGGATAATCTATGCTTAATTCTGGCTTTTCACAAACCAATTCCATAACCCTGTTGCAGAAATGGGTACCCTGGTCGCTCAGAATTCCACAGGGCACCTGTGTCAGCAAATTATATTTTCCAACATAAAATTTACGAACGATTCAGCAGAGCAATCGAGGAGAGCAAGGGCCTCAGGCCACTTTGTGACATATTTAACAACCACAACCAAATATTGATGGCCCTTTTTGGTAATCAGCAATAGTCCCATGTTATCTATTCCTATAAGGTCAAATAGCTGTGCCACTTTTATCAGATGTAAAGCTTCTCGTTTATTCAGTTTTCCCCGCTATTGACATACAACACAACTCCTTATATATTCCTTTATATCCGTTATCATTTGGTTCCAATGGTATCTTTTCTTAATCTTTTCAATAGTTATGTTAGTTCCTAAGTAGCCAGAGACAGGATCCTCATGCATTGCTCGTAATACTAACATCAATTGTTCTTTTTCTAGTACTCATAAAGGCTGATTAGGGTCTTGGCAGTTTCTTCTATAGAGCACCCCTTCTCTTACCAGGTAATGCCGTGCTTGAGATTTCATATTTCGAACTTGTTTTTTTACTATGTCCTCTGGAAGTTTTAGGTCTGTCAAATACTGAAGTAGTTTTACATATTCTTGTTTTTCCATTTTGGAAAAAATTTTTTTCAATTTTGCAAGACACCACTACCTGGGCTGTATTAACAGATTTCGAAAGTTTTTTTTTTTTAACTAGTTTGTATAATTTTCACGCGCTCCTTCCCCACGCATGGTTATAGTATCCGTCTCAGTTTTGCTACATCTGGCTTTTAGGTTTTTTTTATATACTGTATATTTTCATGTCTCTGCCCTTTTTACAAATGTCCACCAACCCTTTTTTTTTTTTTTTTTTTTTTTTTTTTTTTTTTATTTTTTTATAATCTTATTTATTCTATTTTTTCAGCAGAACCTATTTAAGTCCTGTGCCTCCTTCTTCAACTCCATCCGCAAAAGACTATCGACATTTCCCAATTGACTTTCGGGCTTATATTTGACCACGAAATCATACCCTTGTAAAGTCATAATGTATCGGGCCATCCGACCCTTGGGTTGACAATATTATTTAGGTAAGTTAAGATGGTATGGTCAGTCACTATAGTGAACTGAATGTCGTGTAAGTACTGGTAAAATTTTTTTATTGCCTATACAATTGCTGTGCACTCCAGCTCGGTGATGGTGTAATTTTTTCAGGAGGGCTTGTCGACCTACTTGCATATTTTACTATGCATTCCATCACTTCATCATTTAATTGTGCTAATACAGCACCAAGTGGTGAATGGGTGGCATCCGTATACAGAATAAAGCCTCGTTCGTCACGTAGATGTGCTAAAATCGGGCTGAGATTAGTTAATTCTTTAATTCTTCAAAGGCCGCTTGCTGCTCTTCCTTCCATTCAAATTTCTCTTCTAGCTTTAACAATTTGTAAAGAGGAGCAGCTAATTTAGAAAAATCTCATATATACCTTCTATAGAATTTCACTAGGCCTAAAAACCCTCTGAGTGAACATTGGTTCTTTGGTCTAGCAAACTTGCTTACTACAGCAACTTTAGATTCCGCTTCTGATATTTTTAGAACTGAAATTTCATGACCCCAGAACGATATTTTGGACTGCCCGAAAAAACATTCAGTTTCAGATCAGCTTGGTGTAAATAATCCAATATGATAGTCACGTGCTCAAGATGCTTATCGAAATTGGAGGAGAAGATGTTAACATCGTTTATGTAATTAACACGAAATCACATATCTCCTTTTGAAACACACAGTCCATAAGCTGTTGAAATGTGGCAGGTGCATTTGTTAAGCCAAATGGTATTACTACAAATTCATATAGCCCGAATCTTGTAGTAAATGCCATCTTTTTGCAGTCACGTGGATGGACACCCACCTGCCAAAATCCACTGTTCAGGTCTAAAGTTGTATACCAAGCAGAGCCCTTGAGAGCACCTAATAGCTTATTAATCCTTGGAAGAGGAAACCTATCTCAGTTTGTGCATTTGTTCAATTTTCGGAAGTCCATGCATAGTCTCACCTTACCGTTTTTCTTTTAACTAGTACCATGGGTGATGCCCATGGACTATTGAACGGACGTATCAAGCCTGCCTCCTCCATCCTTTTTATCTCTTGACTGATAAATTCATGTTCAGGCCTTGACGTGAGATAGAACCTTTGCTTGATCAGAGAACCTTCTTTAGTATGTATTTCATGATGTACTATCGATGTTCTTCCTAACTGATCCAACACTTTTGCAAAAACATCGTCATATCTAAGCAGTATCTGTTTCATTCAGTCTTGTTGTTCTGGTATCATTTCACCCAATTTATACTTTTCAGCTTGTACAACTTTTTCCTCATTTAAATACATTTCACTCAGCTCGATACCTTCCTTTAAGATACACTTGAACTCGGTATGCCCTTTGTACATTATGAGGTCGCAAAACGTATCCACCTTACAAATATATCAACTTTATACTACTAATACCAACTAATACAACTCTAACTCAACCCTAATAATGGTGAAAGGCAATGATTGAGGTGTGGATTGACTTGGTCTAAGTAATCAGGGTCGAAATAGAGCTCTTGATTATGTCATGAGGCTCTAATACAAGATCATGGGATCTTGGGAAATTTATACGGAATCACGTATCAGTAGGTTTTCGGTTTAAAATAATAACAGTTTATTTAATCATATATCGGCAAAAAAATACTAACAACAACACTTCTACTCTTATTTCGAAGGTTATTACTTTACTACATTGAACTCTATCTATATTGAACTTTGCATTGTTCGCTTCTTGTCGAGTCTCTTACGAACATATCTTTTGTGAAGACCAAAAAGACAACGTATTTATACTTTTCATATTACTGCATCCCATCGCTAATGCTATTAACTTTTCCAAGTTTCAACAGGTTTCTAGACTTGATATATCAAATATATTTGATATATTTGATATCTTTGATATATTAAATATAATTGATATATTTGATATATCTGATATATTTGAGATATTTGATATATTTAATATTGTTACTATCTCAAATCGTCAAATCGAGTCGGGAACAGGTAATTCGCTTATTTCAGTACTATACTACGAATTTACAGTACGATTTACAGGGGGTATATAGGTACACGATATAATATTACTAAATATACATATTGGGCTTACAATAGACAACTAGAGTAACATAAAAAGAAAATCAGAGTTAATTTACACTCTCACATACTCCCAACCTTAATTTCGAGTTCCACAAGAAAAAGATCAAGATTTGGACATTTCTTGGAGCTAGGACACCGACTACGTAGGCAGAATTGAATTTAACGTCAGGTTTTCTGGAGTTTTAGATATATATCTTTAATCTTCTTCTGTTCATCCTTTTCAACGCCAATTTCATTTTGATGGCGGTATCCATCCTTGTGGATATCTTCTTGGATACTTTTTCTAGCTCTTATCTTGAGTCTGCGACATACACGGGGATACACTATGATATTGACTTATTGATATGCGATACGATGTTTCCTTCCTTCTTGCCGTCCATTCTTCTTTTTTCTTATGGCGCTCTTGTGGCTTTTGTGTCGATAATTCCACTGAGTAGTACTTTCTTTTGCAGATAGGGTCCCACAACTAGACCTATCTTATCCTTGTATTTGTCACTGCAGGCACAGTTGAATTATCAAGTTCTTCCTTTCAATTATCTTAAGTACTTCAGGTAAATAGGGCCCCTCTACTCGCCCTACTTCATCCTGACCAACCTATCTCTACTGTCAGGTCCGTTATTCATTTTGTCGATCGATATATGAGGTCACGGGGGTCACAGGGCAAAAGAAATCAGGTTGCCGATTAGGCTTGACATAATTTCTGATTTGGTCTTGCGGATTATTCCACGTGTTGGTGGAGTACGGGAATTAATAATCCAGTTTTTATTATTATTATTATTATTATTATTATTATTATTATTATTATTATTTTCTCAGGTTCTTTTACAATATTAGCTTATTCCTTCAGTTGTGGCAATACTTGACATTGGTCACGTGGCACAATTTCGGCTTAATCCATTATGGGATTCGAACAATGCGGCTTCAATTGTTTGATCACAATGGGCGATCACAGGATCAATATACAGGGTAATTGGCTTGTGATTTCATAGCTTTTAGTGGTCCCCTATAACTGATTAATTCTCTTTTCTTTGTTTTTCAACTAATTTTTCAACTTCTGATTATTGTTTTTTTTTTTTTTTTTTTTTTTTATACTAATATAAAATAATATTTTTTTAGAGCAGAATGCCTTAGCAGATTAGCAGATATTTCCACCAGGATCGAATATCCGGAGAGGCGATTGATTTATCGATAAGTGTTGATTTTTCTTTCTACTAATTTTAGTCATATTCCTGCCGTGATTAAGTACTTCTAACCAAATCTTGATTTCTCCTTTTTAGGTTTAGTTTTAATTATGGAGGTTCTACTTTTGGGTGCACGGGTTTTAGCTTTGATATCTATTTTCAAATTGTTATCTTTGGGTTCTTTTGGATGAGTTAGGTGAGACCGCTTTTCCTTCTTCAGCTTTTTCTTTTCGGGCTCGTTAATCGTATGCTTAAATCTGTCTAAATTTTTTCTCCAGGCTTTAGAGGCTTTTTCAAGACCTTCTGCCATTTTTGGTTCGATTCCGCTTTGACAACCGTTATCAACTTCTTGGACTTCGGTAAGTTTCTTTTGAATAGGTTCTTTCAGTTTGCTAATAGGTTTCTGAAACTCGCTGACTCTTCTTGTCCAATTTTCGCAGGCTAGTCATAATGCTTCTCCTTCTAGCAGTCGTTTGGTATTATCCTTGTTCTTCTCTTTATTACTTCTGTTTTCCTTTTCAATTAATATTTCTAGGTCATTTTCATCAGGGCGTTCTTATCCGCGATTTCTTTAGGCCTTGTAGGTACATTTTTCATTTTTCTTTCCGTACGTTGGTCTTTTTCAGCTCTAATTTCTGTCTTTTCTTCTAGGCTCTATTCCCAGCTGATGGCATGATATTCAGTAGCCAATTTTTTGAAGAGTAGATCTAGGTCGACCTTTTCCTTTTCAACCTTAAGACAATTGCTTCCCAGAGTCTCTTTTAGGGCCAAATACGCATTATGAACTTCAATCACTGTGTCTTTTCTAGGTCGAGGCTCTCTTGAGGAAGTTTTCGTCATAGGAGTTATTGGACTTCTTTTTTGTAGTCGAGGTTCGAATAAACGAAGGCAGGTATACAATGGGCACATTCTCTGTATTTTTATAGTCAGTAAGGTCTTCTAATATTTCAAGTACTAATTCCAGAGCCTGTGGAAGTTGCGTATCATTGAAATAATCATCTCCAAAGATTTCATTTACAATCTTTTGGAATTTGATAGCTTGGTTATCGGTTAGAGCTTCACTTAAAGCAGCGCATAGCTCTTCTAATTCTTTCACTTCTGGGCATTTACTAATTATATGCCCATTTCGCTTGCAATAAGTGCATCGAGGTCTTTTTTGAAAGTTTTTTGACGTGGTTTATAATTCCCATACTTTCTTTGAACTTGCTGTGAAAGAGTCTGGAACTGGTTATTTCTTTGGGATATGGGCATGGTTTGGCTTGATGCATAGCGGATGCCGGATTTTGGTAATAATAGTAAGTGTCCATTTTTGTATAGTGGCTCATATTTCATGGATTGGGTTGATAACTATGTGAATTAGTTAATCTTACAGTCACCACTAAATGTGAAGTCGCAAAACGTATCCTCCTTACAAATATATCAACTTTACACTACTAATACCAACTAATACAACTCTAACTCAACCCTAATAATGGTGAATGGCAACGATTAAGGCGTGGATTGACTTGGTCCAAGTAATCAGGGTTGAAATAGAGCTCTTGATTATGTCACGAGGCTCTAATAAGAAATCACGGAATTTTGGAAAATTTATATGGAATCACGTATCGGTAGGTTTTCAGTTTATAATAATAACAGTTTATTTAATCATATATCAGGGGTGGAAATTACTAACAACAACACTTTTACTCTTATTTCGAAGGTTATTACTTTACTACATTGAACTCTACTATATTGAACTTTGCACTGTTCGATTCTTGTCGAGTCTCTTACATCGAACATGTCTTTTGTGAAACCAAAAAGACAACGTATTTATACTTTTCATATTACTGCGTCCCATCGCTAATGCTATTAACCTTCCCAAGTTTCAACAGGTTTCTGACTCGATATATTAAATATATTTGATATATTTGATATCTTTGATATATTAAATATAATTGATATATTTGATATATCTGATATATTTGAGATATTTGATATATTTAATATCGTTACTATCTCAGATCATGAATCGAGTCAGGAAAAGGTAATTCGCTTATTACAGTACTATACTACGAATTTACAGTACGATTTACGGGGGGTATATAGGTACACTACATAATATTACTAAATATACATATTGGGCTTACAATAGACAACTAAAAATGATAATTGATATAGAGTAACAATATAAAAAGAAAATTGGGGTTAATTTACACTCTCACAACATGCAATACTTACACGTTTCATTCATTCCTGTTTTTAAAGGGTAGAATTTACAATACAGGTAAGTTTGACTTATTAATCTTTCTTCCTCCTTGTATTCTTCTTCCTCGTCACTGATTTCTATTTCGCTTTCTTCTTTATCCTCGGTACTTTCATCCTCACTTTCTTCTTTACTTTTCTTATTCGACTCTCGGGGCTTTCTCATTATTCGGTCTCTTATATTTGCAGGTTTGCAATACTCGGTCAGAATCTTTATCTTCCTATCTCTGTCCCGAATCATCAACTCACAAGACTCCCAGTCTAACTGTGCCCTTGCCTTTTTCATCCAATTATTTTCTACTATTACAGCATAGTTGCCGGCTTCCGTTACCACCACCTTGGACATGATAGTTTTTCTACCTATGGTCACAGGGAATTCGTCTATTTCTCCTAATGACCATTTCTGTTCTCCATGAACGCCCACTATTATTACCATGGATGGTCGGTCAATTTATATACTGGCCTCCTTCAAAAGCCCAGCTAAAACCACACAACCTGATGACCTGCTGTCCAAAATTAAGATTATGGGCTTTTCTTTAACCTGAGTTTTACATTACATTGACGTAGTATAGGTTTCTTCATTTTTATTTAAGCAAAATTATGCTGTCCATGTATGAGCGGTTCTTCCTGGCTTTAAAATTTTCAATGCTTCCTTTTTTATATTCAGGGCTGCTTGAAAGAGTTGGGCATAAGTTATATCTGCTTTCTTACTTTGCAGGTCCGTCATTATCGAATACGGTTGTATTTTGTCATAATCGGGGGTTCTGGTGGTTTGGTTAGTTTTTTTTTACTATTTTTTCTTATCTTCTGTTTTTTTTTCTCTTTTTCTTGTTTATAAGCTAATTTACCATTTTCCGTTTCTTGATTAATTTCTTCTTCCTCTTTTTTAGGTCCTACTGGGTCCCTGTCATTATCTTTTTGTCATTTAGCCAAATATGCTTCTTCAATTTTTCGACTGAGGGGTTTGTAGATGGTAACGCACTCTCACTCTTGAGAGGTGCGGCTTTTAGTTTAAATGCTCTAAGTCTTCTTGAATCTGGGATATCATTACTTGAGCCCGTGAAGCTTCGTCATTGGGTCGATTATTATTTGCACTAACGGGACCTTGATTATTGGTAGGGCATTTCTCACCAGCCTATCCCGATTTGGGTATTCACGTGCATAATGCCCTACTTATTGATATGCAAAACATATCGGAGGCTGTCTATTTCTTTCCAGTCAGTTTCCTTCCATTAAAGGGCAAGGACGAATATAATTATTATTATTATTATTATTATTTTTAACTACCTCAACTACTTTCTGTAATAACGTCATTATTTGTTCTAATGAACTATTTCCACTTGTCACTGGGATTACCTGTTAACTCGAGGGGTATGTTACTGGAGACATATTTGAGAAATTCGACAGTAGGTTTGAAAAGGTGCTTAATATAGGGGTCTGCTAAAGCGGGATAACTATTAAATTGATGGTCCAGGGGGTCCGTCAGGTCAATTGACCATCTAATCAATGCAGCCAATCAATGCACCCTACACATCTTAATCGATTATAGATATAAAAATTTTTTTCATATCGAATTTTATATGTTCGTACTTTTTGTTCTCCATGAGATTATCGATATAAATTTTTTTTTCATATCGAATTTTATGTGTTTGCGCTTTTCATTCTCCATGAGAACATTACTTACAGAAAGAAAGAAAACCCCCATAGCAAGCCAGTAAGCATAAAAAAAAATAAATAAATAAATAAAAATAGGGTCTGAAAGCTTAAAGCTTATACGTATAAACGACTCTGACTTTGCTATTCGCAAGACAGCAAAGAAACAATTTCCGGCTAAATCCTGCAGCAAACGAGCAACTTTTGTCTATTAAAAAGAAAACCCACAACAAACGGCAAAACTAGTAACAATAAAAAAAAAAAATCAAATTTCGTTTGTAAACTTTCAAAGCCCAATGAATCAAAAAATCTTCCTCTTGAAAAGCTTCGCATACCTGAAAAAACCCCGTTATTGATTGTGAAGTTAAAATTAGAATTGAGAGAATAAGAGTTAATTTAAAATATTGTAATATGGTGTTTTTTAATAAATAGAAAAAAAATAATTTAATAAAACAAATTTGTAGGTGAATGATAACCATTTAATGGAAGATAACGATATGCATAAACAGTTAAATTTATTAAAGAATGGTGGGCAATGAGGCGATTAAAGAATACAAACTCGGTATGTTAGAAGAATACGATTCTGATCAACTCATCAACAATCACTTCAAAGCACTCTATTTCACCAAACAAGCTTTATTTTACAGACGATTAATTTACAGACAAGTTCATTTCATAGACAGTATACAGCTCATTTCACAGACGAAGCAATTCTAGTCATTGTTGTTAAGGTTAGGCTAGAATTAAAGTTAAGGTTAGTGCGGTTTATAAAAAAAACTTTTGTGAAATGAGCTGTCGGTGAAATATACTGTCTACAAAATAAACTTGTCTGTAAATTAATCGTCTGTAAAATAAAGCTTGTCAGTTAGAATAAGTTATGCATTAATTTAGTTGTTGAATCGAAGTGTTTAAGATTCAAATTTATGACATAAGAATGAACGAGTGGAAATAAGGATGTTAAGATTGTATTGAAGAATTTCAGCTTTAAGCCACGTCTTATAGAGACATAATTGAGTGGATCCTTTTAACAGATAATAGTGACAATAACATATTCATTATTTATTTTCATTTTGTTGTTGATTTAGTGCTAAGTATAAAGAAAAATTATTAATATAATGGTTTTAAATAAGCTATTCAGATTCATGAGAATTCATTATTTAGTTTCCTTTAATTCTGGTTAATTTAATGTGTAAATACAAAGAAAAATTTATTAAGATTAGAATATTTACTATTTAATTTCATTTTAATTTAGTGCGTAAGTATAAAGAAAATTTATTATCTGTTTATAATAAGTTATTCGGGTTCATGAATATTTACCGTCTAATTCTTTAATTCAGGTTAATTCGTTGCATAATTTCATTTTATTCGTGTTGATTTAGTGCTTAAGTATAAAAAAAATTTATTGGTCTAGTTTAAAATCGTCATTTCCTATTCAATTTTCTTTAATTCACATTAATTTAGCTTAAATACGAAAAAAATTGATTAGTCTAAGCAAGCTACTCAGTTCATGAATGGATACTATTTAATTTTTTTTTTTTTATGTATTATTTGTGTGCGAGTACAAAGAAAATTTATTAATTCGTGTTTAATAAAATGAGCTATTTAAGTTAATAGACAGTTAAGAAAAACTTTAATATTCTTGAGTTTTTACATTAATTTTTTTCAAAAAAAAAGCTTTTTGGACGAAAAAAAAAAAAAATACGACCCAGTGTTATATGTCTACGATATTATTGCTTTATTACTTCTTGCACATATAGTACATTTGATTATCTCGGCATATTTTTTATAATGAACAAATGAATGCCTTACACTATCTTTTTCAAATCTTATTCCAATCCGTCTCGACAGATTATTATAATGAATAAATGCTTTGTTCTTATCCTTTCAACTTATTCCATTCCATTCCGAATCAATAACCAACGTTATATATATATATATTTTTTTTTTTTTCACAAAAATTCAGTTGATCGCTGGCTCTAGCATTTTTTCCAAATTGCCAACGAATCGTGACGCTTCATCAGGGCTTTTCTCTGCAAATCTGTAGTAGCAGTCTCGGGTCCTTTCTAATAATTCATTCATTTTTTGCCGACTTTTTTCAGCTGCTTTATCTACTGCAGATATCTGGGTAACAGGTACCTCCACAACACCACGGGCTTGATATACATCCATTCCACTTTCTTCGAAAGTTTCTTGAAAACTGGCCCAAGCTTCTGGAGTTAAAATATTGGCACCACAAAGTTGTTCATGAAAAATATGACGACACGGTAGCATATACCGATTGAAGAATCTGCACGAACATTCTGCACTTGCAAGGTTTGGTAGGCACTTTCCTTCTTCTAGTCTTTTTGCAACGGCATGTACTTCTTCTGCGATAAGTCTTTGAAGAGGAAAAGGAAATTTATGTATTTCATTAAGAACTTCTGGTCTAATATTGGCGAGAGAAATTCTTTTGGTGCGAAATTCGATTGCAGTTTCTTTTGCAGTTAACATCTTTTTGTTGTCAAGTTCTAAAAGAATGTGACATGCCCCTAGATGATGATAAAAAAAAATACTATGTTAAAAAAAAAAAAAAAAAAAAAGGGATGAAAAATTTTGTGCTATGATTCATCGATCATTCATAACATGATAATATTGTAACCAATCGAACTTGCATGCTAAAAAATAAATAAATAAATAAATCTTAATCGTTTTTTTAAAACTTTAAATGAAAATGCTGTACCCGAAAATTCCTAATAAATTTAATGCCTAAGTACCACTGACCTGTAGAATCCAAATTCATCTCTGAACATCAAAAAAAACTGGGTCATACCCGAGATATCGTTGCTCAAATGCTTAAAAAAAAAAAAAAATTCAAATTAAGCCAAGATTATTAGATCGAATGTTAAGATAAGTCAGCGAGATGTTATTACAAAGTGTACCTGCTAATGACTTTCCCCCTCCTGATCCAAGATTGTTACTTTCAAGATTCAAAGAAGCCAGTGTAGCGGTTTTACAAAGTAGACTTTCTTCCTGATCCAAGATCATTACTAGTAATATTAAAGTTTTTAACGTAGTGTTCTTGGAAAGTCGTCTGCTAATGTTTTCCTCCTCCTGATCCAAGTTCAATCGAGTCAAAAATTAACGTGTTGTTCTTGCAAAGTGTAATGCTAATGCTTTTTTCCTCCTCCTGATCCAGGATCATTACTAGTAAGAATTAAATCTTTTAGTGGCGTTCTCGAAAGTGCATACTTTTCTTCCGAATTGTCCAAGTTCATTTGAGCTAAGAACTAGTGAAGTCAGTGTGATGTAGAAAATTATATTTTTGCAAAAATACCGTAAATTCTCGAAATAACGGGTATGGGCGTTATTTCGAATTTTGTCCCGAATTAAACTTAATTCGGGCCAAAATTCGAAATAATGCCCATGCCCGTTATTTCGAAAATTTACGGCACTATTGTTAATGAAATTTCAGACCAGAACTTACAAGAAAAACCCTAGATCAATACACTTATTTGATCTTTAGGACTATGCTGGCTGTTTCCAAGAATTTCTTCAAATAGTTCCAATGCATTGAGAAATTTGCCTTGCTCAAGAAT
Organism: Gigaspora rosea; assembly: GCA_003550325.1. NCBI lineage: Eukaryota > Fungi > Glomeromycota > Glomeromycetes > Diversisporales > Gigasporaceae > Gigaspora > Gigaspora rosea. The sequence continues at coordinate 204,858 of QKWP01000339.1, read as the reverse complement.
TTATATGCTTCTTTTCTCAAATTTTAAGAATAGTTCTGTCTTCCACCGAAGTATAGATAAATAAAGTGAAATGCTGTAAATTTAAGTGGATTTACAAGTAAGCTTAAATTACCTTGATGACTTGAAAAAATTTCCTGATGTCCCAATAGAACGGTGTTGACTAAAAGTTTCATCTGTTTTAAAGCATTGAGACTTATTCTTTTTTTTAGTGATTTCCGAATTCACTTTCCCAACATTTTTTGTAAAGTTCGATACATTGAGATGGTGTAACTCTATAGACCCTCTATTTCCCTTGGAAATATGAACAGCAAGCGTAACAAGCATAAGTCAGATTCAATGGATGGGAACGGAAGCTTTCTACTTGAAATTTTCCAGAGAATTTGCCCAAAGCTATAGACATCAGATCTCTTACCATGTTTATATCCATGCTTAATAAGACAATGAGGAACGATCTATGCCAGCATTCCATAAACGATTGAATTGAAGTCATAGACTTTATATTCATTTTGCTTTGATAGCCCACGATTGTAATCTTTGTTTGACTTTGATGAATTAAAGTTTTCGAATGCTAAATTATTAAATTATAATGATCAAAGTATGTATCAGTAAATTAATAAATACAAATCCAGGTATATAGTGCTATACTTACCAGATATCTGAATAATATTATTATCAAGCAAAAATAAAAACCCTAGTTCTTTTTCTTTAGCAATTCAAATTCGATTTGCTGCAATATTACCATGTGGTGAGTAATATATAAAACCTGGCCAAAATTTTTTACACAAAAAAAGTTAAAAAAAAATTTCAAACTAGTAAAGATACTCGCCAATCAAACCATATTGGATGGAAATTTTTGCTTTTAACTCACTGTGGAAAGATTCGAGAGCATTAGTAGAAGTAATTTGAAGAAGAAGTGGTGAATGTTGTTGAGCCCAGAGAGACCATTGTCTCAAATTTTTTAAATAGTTTCTGGAAATGTATTTTGCATTGGCTTGAACGGGCAGGTATTAATAGCATCACGAATGATGTCTTCACATCCAACTTGTGTTTTTTTGTGCATCACGTGAACCATTTTATTAAGTGTGGGACCATGGTAAATATTTTTTATCTATGTTCGTATGATATGTACGGTACAAAGAAGAACATCACATTCTTGCTCTCCTATAAATCCAAGTAATTAATTTGTAAGTAAAATTATTTTAAAAAATAAAATAAAATAAGATAAAAATATATATATAAAAAAATATATATGTATGTTGTGCCTCAGATGTCGATTTTTTGGCCAGCATTAACTGATCGATATTGATTGGCCTAAATTATACCCTCCTCCTTCCCAAATTCTTACCCTAACCTAACCTAACCTAGGCCAATCGACATCTGAGGCAAGCGTTAGTCTGAGGCACAACATATATATACAAAAAATATATATATATAAATATATATATAAAAAATATATACATGTATAAAATAATAATTTTCGCTCTCTACCTCCAGAAAGACCCAGAAAAGATAGTGCGACACCATTGGATTCTACACTGCTTTGATCAAGGAGCACGTACCGTGGATTCCAGCATGGAGCAAAATTTTGAATAATTCTTAATGCTGCCGCAACAGCCTCACTTGTTTCTCTATTAACAAAAAAATGAGCACCTACATCCAACAACCACAGCCATCGCGGATGTATAAAGTAAATAAGTGCCATCCATGCTTATTATTATTATGAGTAGAATCCATTAGCGTTAACCAACCATAACGCATTAAATTTTCTATTTGCCAAGTATTTGCAAAACAAAGGCTGCGAAAATGCACAGGTGATTCTCGCACTTGAAAGACTCAACCTGATAATTATTTTTTAGCAAAAATTCGGTAGTATCAAAAATATCGGATTTTAAATTTGCATCTCCAACAAGATGCGAATTCATCAGACCAACAAGCTTCTGCTTGATGTTAGCAACCTCCTTAGTTTTCAAATACTCCACGCCCGAGTTCTCATGTATCTTAGAGACTTCTTTCCTAATAACATTAGCGATTGTCGGGGTTTGTAATCCTTAATCGCCTCACTACTAACCATATCTTTGATAAATTTTGACCGTTTACGCATATCATTTTCTTCAATTGAATGACTATGATCGGGAGTACCACTCACCTACAAATTATATTTTATTTTTTAATTTTTTAAAAAATTACAATGTTTCAAAAAAAAATATATTAAAAATCGTTCTTACCCTCTCAATTCTAACTATATTTGAGGCCGCTAACCATGTTATTCTAATTCTTGCTT
>QKWP01000339.1:166348-202128 GCA_003550325.1 Gigaspora rosea | reverse complement strand
TTTTTTTTTTGTTTTTTCTTTTTTAGTTTTGTTGCTTACAATTCATTAAAAGTTTTTTTTTCATCTAAAAGCTGCTCGTTTGCTGCAGGATTTAGCCAAAACTTGTTTCTTTGCTGCTTGCGTGTTTTTTATTGAAAGAAAGAAAATCCCCTGCAGGTGGCAAACTAGAATAGTTATAAAAAAAAAGTTGTGTTATTACTCAAACGTAAACGCGCAAAATTTGATTTAAAAAAAAAATATTTATATAATAGCATTGATTGGCTGCATTGATTAGATGATCAATTGACCTGACGGACCCCCCTGGACCGTCGATTTAATAGTTGCCCGCTTTAGCAATCCCCTTAATATAGTAGCAGGGCCACATATAGCTGTTCCTCGTACAAAAGTCATTTCACATACTCTAGCTTTTTCGATCACTTCTTGTAGAAAATTAGCATAAAGTTCCAACTGCTAAAGAGAGATTCAGGCGTAGCCCTTGTACAAACATCTGAGCCTTCATCATTTCTGGATATTGGTTTCCTATTCTTGTTACTCTGTTAAACAATGCCAGCATATTTGTAGCATATTGATCCACTATTTCCCCTACTCTTTGCCGTCGATTTAACAACTCCATATTCCATTGGTTAATCAAGGCTTGCATACAAAAGTTGCAGCAGAATTAATGTACGAAGCTCTGGTCCACAGCATGTTCATTATCCCAATACTGAATCCTATTTTTATATTCCTCCCACTATAATGCTGTAAGGCCAGATAAATATGCACCTACTACAGCTAACCGCCTTGCTTCTACAATATTGTTAGCTTCAAATTCTTGAGCTACCAACTCCAACCATTCAATGGGGTCTTGATTTCCTCCTCCAAAAACTGGGATTTTTACTACTTTTCATTCAGCTACTTCAGCCTGGGGTCCTCTTTGTCCAGCTAAAGCATTAGCTATCACTTGTAATAACTATAAGGTTTGAGGGTTTGGGTCATCTTGCTGCGGATTATTATGTTGATTTGTGTTTACTAATGGATCTTCATTTCTATTAGCATCTCTTGCCAGGTTACCACTTACTTTTCTTAAATTCTCTAAAAGCTCTTTTTTAGGATTGGCATCGTTTAACATGTTTCTCCACATATTAAGCTATAAATTCAGGTTGGTAAAAACTTTTATTTCTTATTCAAAAGCTTGATTTATTTTTCTTTCTGTCACACTGAGTCGTTCAAAATTCCACACAACTGGTACCAAAATGTTACGACCGTGGGAGAGACTTGCTAATGTGAGGTCAAATTAGCTCAGGGTTGTAAGCATAAGCAGGGTTTATTATATGTGAAAGGATACGAAGAAATGTATTATTATTTATTATAATATATATATATCTAAATTGAACAAACAATAGTATATGCATATTAATATTTAAGAGTAATCGATTTAGATCAATTATACTTGCTATTATTAATAAACAATAAGAATTCAGGGTTACGGGTTAACAAGAAAAACTTTATATGTTATTTATTAATAAGTGTTTTAAGGTGAATAATACAAGTATAATATAAGTATTGATATATATATATGTACTAGGATAAAAATGGAAAGGAATATCCCTCTTTATTGATTTTAACGGTTGTATTTATAACTTTTTAAAATCTACTGCTTCGAGATCACCATCGTGAGTTTTAGACCAAAATCAGTGATTTCGGACCACCAGCAGTTTGTAACTTTTTAAATTTACTAAGCCTTTTCAGAAAAAGGAAAAATCATACATTTATATGAACATACACTAACTATTATGAGCAAAATTAAAATGATAATGAGAATTTGCCTCGAATTTTCCATAACAACGCATGGTAAAATTAATCAAGCCACAGAACCTAATAGCCATAAATATTATGTGCCGTAACCGTAATGTCGTAATGCCATAAATCTATAAATCAGTAATGCTATTATCATAATACTATAGTACCTTTGTATTGCAATAATGCGATACTATAATACTATAATATTATAAATAGCTATTCAATTAAATGTTTCAGAACTCTTTCTGATGATCACCTGAACCAAAATTTTTACTAACGGAAAAACAAATTTTTTGTTGGAGAGTCGTGACCTGTATAGTGGTTTGTCTAGAGATCAACATTTTTTTTCTGTGAGACTCCTCTAAAAGGATGTCTGACATACAAGCCAAGAGCATTATTATACAAGATAACTGGCAGGAGGTGCTCTTGTATAAAAAATCTTGGTGTAGTGTAGGTGGCAAAGCCCAACTTCGTCGACGAAGCTATCTGGTTGTTACTTCAAAGAAGAACAAAGGGGAAACAACAAATCATACGTTTTTCTTAAGCCACACTCTCTTATCTGGGCAAGTGGTCTCCTCTTTTACTTTTTTCCGCTTCCTTGCTGTTCTTCCAAGATTTCTCGAAAAAAGTAGAGATTTGGCTTACCCCCTCCAAAAGATCGGCTTTGTTTACTTTCCAAATTCGGACAGGCTAGTGGATTGCAATACGTGTTTTAGATACAGTGCTAGTAGATATGACCGGATGTTAATTGGAAGGCCGGAAAGAAATTGAATGTTAATTTAGCTTTACAATAGGGATATACAAATATTGCATTTGTTATATAATTTTTACTTGTACCTGGCACAGGTTATAATAGTGTGTTTATCATAGATTGTTTTCCTTCTTTTTTCTTTCTGTCTTTTTTTCTTTTTTTTCTTTTTTGTTTTTTGTGGTATTTGTTTTTTTTGTGATCTTCGTATAGGTATTTCCCCTTTTTAAAACTCACTTTTTTTCTTTGATTATAAAGTTTTTTTCTTATAGTGTTAGAAGTTTTTCTTTCTACTTGGGAAGTTAAGGGAAGAAGATTTAGAATTAAGAAAGGAGGAGGCAATCATGATAAGCAGGATGTAAAAGCCTNGGAGGAGGCAATCATGATAAGCAGGATGTAAAAGCCTTCTGGTAATATATTAAGTTTTACAGGGGTAATTTGGACCTTTGTTGCAAAGAGCCGGGTTAGCTGATACTTGTAGATTAGGTGTGATCAATTGATCACTTGTTATACCTGTATGAAATAGATATGAAATAGAACAAGAGTATAATAAACTAACAAAGTATTGGCATGATTGCTGAATATTAAAACAAATAAAAATCAAATGTTTCACAAATTAGAAAGCGTTTTGTAAAATATTCTTAAGTTCAAGACAATGCAAGTGAAGAACAATTGCTCTACAATAGGTAAAAAAAAACATGATATTAAGCATAATTACATTTTACTAAAGATTTAGATGATTGGTTTCTATATTTTTCCATTTTTCATAAATTTTTGCTGTCCAGATTATCTGATAGCTACTAATTTTTTTAGTGATGCTTGTGGTTCGTAGTTTTATGTCGATCTACCAACCAATAGAATCATAGTTATATCCAAAAATATGATCAGTGTAATAAAACTAATGTAGCAATATGATCAAGTTTTTATGCTTTAACACTTTTGATTGTTTATACAACCCAAGCTATGATCAAGAATGTCATTACTATTCAAATTCATTAGCTATTGTTAATTATGATAGTACCAAATCAACCTTAACCATATACAGTATTGTGTATTGATTTTGTAACAACATTCTTAATTGAAAATATATGAATCAACCACATACAGTATTGTGTTTCGATTTTGTAACAAAATTATTTATGAAAAATCATAGTAAAATTCATAAAACAACCAAATACTGAGTGTCTGACATCAGTATCGATGTACTAGAGTTGCCTGCTGTAATAGGTTTTATAAGGTTGAAAGGTTGCAACCTTGTATTTCAACATTGTAATTTTTTTGCTGAATTGTTTAAAAGGTTATAATTTTTTAACTCACTGTAATTGGCATAATAGCTGCAGTCATTAAATAGTTGTATAGTAATAGTGTAATAGTTGTAATAGTTGTAAATATAATGAGTTAAGGGTAGGGGGAACAAATTTTAAATTATATATAAAACATATTGTAAAATTTTTTTCTATTAAAAATTAAAAAATATTTTATTAAGTAAATTACTTTTAAAAATTAATTGAAAGTTGTAGAATAGATTCTTCTGATTCTAATGATAGTAAAATTATTAAAGTAGTTAAATATTCACTGAGAAACAGGTATTTAAAGATAGAGTATCATAAATTGTTTACAAAAATCATATGATGATCATATGATATCAACCAATTAAAATTAGTTGTTTTGTGTAACTAGGAGAAATTTGAGCCAACTGGGAGAAACTTTACAATATATAAAAGTATAAATTTTTTAAAAGTTTTATTATTAAAACTTTGCTATTATAAAAAGAACATATTGTTCTATAAATTATAAAATTTTGGCTAAAATTAATTACAACTAAAAAAGTTTTATTAGTAGCATATTTTCAATTTCTATATAAATCCTATTGTACCACCAAATCATATGAAAAATGATCTACATTCCCCCTACCCTTAATCTATTCCAAATCTGGTGCCATATTTAATATGACAATAAGTTATCATTTTACAGGTTGAGCACTAGTTAAGCCATAAATACAGGTCACTATTTTTTAAAAATGTGTGAATGGTCGCATATACTATATAATGGGAATTCATAATATTTCTCAGTTTTGAGTCTGTCAAGGTTTATGAAACTAGTTCTAGAATGTGTATAAGATCAATAATATTTGAAATGTTTAAATTTAAATTTGGCACATCCAGATTAAGTTCTTTACTAGGATTAAACAATTCAACGTTGTCATCTAATAATGTTTTCATTTTCTCTAACTCTTTAAAAATACTTTCTGCAATATTTGCTATTAAGTTTATATATTTCCATAAATCCATCCCAATGATGAAAACCATTGTTCACAACTAGCTGAACTTGGTATAATAGAAAAAGTTTAATAGCTAAACTTTGTAAATAGTTAGGCTTAATTTTGCAAGTATTCTATCACATTAATAGCATATTATTACCAATTCTATAAAAAGCTATATAGGGGTTAGGTTTTCATTTATACTGTTCTTGTTCTTTATAAAATCGTAAATGTGTTATTAAAGTTTTACAACTTTTTTTTGATTTACCCATCTGTTGGCATAATTTTTTAGCATAATTTCCAATTAAAGGAAATGTGCCAAATTTTAATTCAATACCTTTATAATCCAAATGCAGAAAATATGTAAAATAATAAACAGATCATTAAATTCTTCAAATCAATTATCAAATTTTGTAATACAATAATTGTGAAATTCTTTATATTTATTAAAAAAAAGATTTTGAATTGCTGCTACAATTTTTATCAAATTAATATAGCAGCTAGCAAGTGTAGAACAATTCAATTCTACTACTAAAATAGCATTTCTTATTAAAAATAAAACTTTAAAAAGATATTGTATATCAGTAAAAAAAACCTTGACATGAAGAATTGTTAAAATTGTTGGACTAATAATTTCAGAATAATTTTCTTAAATTTCTTCTAAGCAGGTTTTAAGACACACAAATGAAAAAATATATTTATACACAGTAGCTCTTGATATAACGGACTCTTGATATAACAGAGACTAAGTAAAATCTTGATATAATGGATCAAGGTTCAAATCCACATTATAATAAATACTCTTGATATAATGTATTTACAAATAAAACTCATAATAAGGCAGATTTTAAAAAATTCCTCACTATGTGCCCAAGGTACTACATTATATCGAGAGCCACTGTGTACACACTTGTTTATCTTGTTTCAACTTATGCATTAAGGCCACTACCATTAACTTGAATTTGCATAATCAATTAATTTAAATAGCAGTAGTCCTATGTGATTTTTTAAAAAAGTTTCCAATTTTGCTAGCATATTGAATCATTTTTTCTGCAAAAGTTTATTTAATAATAGTAATGAGATTATTGGGATCTGATCAGAAGAACCAGAGATATGACCTTTTAAAATTTGAGCAACAATCTAATAATTATATAAAAATATCTTATAAATTTTATGGGCTATACATCTAGCTCTACTAGGCCAATTTTAATAATATTACACAATTAGATCAAAAAGACCAGAAAAATAAGTTTATTTAGAGTAATAAAAGAAGTTAACTTAGTTCAAAAGTCTTATAGACCACTTTTTTCTTATTTTATTTCTTTTTTTAAGATTAAAAAGTTGTTTGACTAAGATCTTATATAGGTTAATCTCTTTTATTGTCCTAAGAAAACTTGTTCTTCTGGTCTTTTTGGTTTTAATAATAGCAAAATTATTAAAATAAACTAAATAGAGCCAGAGATATAGTATATAAAGTTTATATAATGTTTTTATATAATCTTTAGAATATTGCCCAAATTTAGAAAGTCCATATCTCTGGTCTACTAATTAGATTTTAATAATTTTATCATTATTAAAACTAGAAAGACTAGAAAAACAAGCTTAATTAGAATGATAAAAATATTACCTTAGTACAAAAGCCTTAATAACTTGTTTTTTAAATCAAAAAAATTATTATTTTGGTACATTTTATAAAATAAAATATCATGTGATCTGTACATATCTGTAGACTTTTCATTCTATAATAGATGTAACATTATATAACCTTTGCAAATTGTGATTGGCTAGTTATAGTCTAATAATTATTACATGTCATATTATTAAAACATATAGTAATAATTGTTACGGCTGATGCTGGAGTTGTGATACTGAAGCTCAGGGGTCTTGATTGGAAACTATAAGCTCTGCTAAAATCCACATATACTCTATAAATATAAAATCTACACACAAACTCTACTCTAACCCTATAAGACAAAAGCGAAAAAAACATCCAAAATAAATTTTAAATTTTATATCAAAATAGATTAAAGCTTCAGCATCAGCCAACTTCAGCATCAGCTAACAATAATTATAATATTTTGTAATTATTACAGGGACCTGAAATATATATAAATAGGTAAAATGACTTTAAAATTTTTATTAATTGTTATACACATGACTTTTTTATAAGATTAGTATGCAAAATTTATTTCTTACAATAAAAAATTAAAAAATATGCAAAATAAATTCTAATCTTAATTATAGTATAAAATTTTATATAATCTATAGTGATATATAAAATTATAATTTTTGGAAATAGCATGTTATTTTTTTAAAAAAATTTTCATGTATATAAACTTGCACATTAAGATTCAAACAGGTTTTGTATATGTATATATGCTATATACTGTATATTGCCGCTACCCCTCTTGTTTTAATACAAAAACATAAAAATGCCTTTATACCTCTTTGTTATATCAAAAGATAAAATTTTTAGTTCTGAAAATAAGCTATCCTATAATCAATAATTGTTACTACATAGTAAAGTTCAAACTTTACTAAGCAAATTGATTAAAGTTGCTTAAGTAAACTTATTTTTAAGATCAAAAAATATATATCTTGAAATTTTCATATAAATCAAATAACATTTTACTATTTGACTTTTAATTTATGTTCAGCAGAAAAAATTATTTTTTTTTAAAAAAACATATATATTGAGTATAAAAATTAAAAGTCAAATAATAAAAAGTTATTTAATTTATATGAAAATTTCAGAATATATATATTTTGATCTTCTGTATAAGTTTATTAAGTGACTTTAATTGATTTGCTTTTAAAGTTTGGACTTTACTATGTAGCAATTATAATTAATCGACTAAAAATCAGTTTATAATTACTCTAATTTTTGTGTTCGAAATTGGCCCAAAAAAGTAGCTTATTTTTCAGGAACATAAGGTAATACAACATATTTATTTATTGTTATAAATTATACTTTTTAGAAATTTGTTTATTTATTTATTCCTTATTTTGAAATACCTTCCATGTGTATATTCAATTTTATTATTGTTTTGGTTTAAAAAATGAAATACCTAGAGTCAAACAAAGGAGGCAGCTTATTTTTAGACCAAATTTATACTAAAAATCTACAAATTACACTTTTATATACAGAATTTTAATATACAAATATGCAATCTAAAAATCTAATCTTTTTAATAATTTTTTAAAATAATATGCAAATTTAAATATTACTTCATTTAATTTGTCTATGATAGTGATGCATTCTCTGACCTGACCTATCTATGTATATTTCAGGTTCTATTATTATGATATGTAATTATTATACTATATGTAGTAATAATTATGATATGATATAATTATTATACAACAGGGTGAAACCCATGCAGCTAGCTAGTAAAACCCACTATGCAAATCACATGAGAGTGAAATCTGCATTAATTTATAAAACACACTATGCTAACATAGATTTTATTCAAACTCTATAATCAAAGTGAGTTTTACTAGCTAGCTGTGCAGGTTTCACTCTGACATATTATTATTACATGGTCATAATTATTATTACAATTATGCTTTTGTAATAAATAATTATTATATTTATAACAAATTGCATTTTGAATTATAGCACCAATTATTAGAATTACTATCAATATATATCACCTCAGAAATTTTGCTAATGTATTACTATAAAATTTAAATTTTATTTTAATTTGGTTGAGTTATAGAAAATAAAAATTTTTATATATGATTTAATCTCGTATATAAAAGTTTAGATAAATTTAGATTTTTTATATGTATAAAAGTGGTATAAAATCTAAAAATTTTTGGATAAATTTTTTCAAATCTTATAATCTTATTTCCTCCCCATTATATATAATTGTCTGGGGTCCTGTTTTTACTATAAACTAATTTTTAGCAGCTTAAATAAAAAAATATAGTTATATTATACATAAATGTTTACTACTATTATTATTCACTAGGAAAATGCTTAGTATTATATATCTGAAGATTTAACTATTTTTTAATAAAGCAATAGTTCTTACTTATGTGATATGTGTTACAATTTGATTGGATAATTTATTTTGTGATTGGTGCAATTTTATATGATGTGGCTGGACAAACTAACTTTTTTCACTTTACACAGAAATATAGTGTACTTCACTTTGCTTCAGACAAATTATCTTTTCTTTGCTATATCTTTCTCAATGCAATTGACTAGTTATAGGAATCATGCACAAGTACTTGAAGTAATCATTATAGTAATTTTGTTAAAGATTCATGCTGCGAAAATGCGTTTATTCAATATTAGCAAATTAGCACAACTCTGTGATGGTCTTTGACCATCTTTTTTTTCATTGCAATAATGAACTCACTTGACCAAATATACCTCATTCATTTTTGTTATGGCACAAAAAATTAAGTAAAGAAAGGAATTAATAATTAAAATTTGTATAAAAAAGATACAGACATACATATTTGACATGAGATTAGATCGTTTCATTTTCTGTTAGCATAAGAATGATATCAGAATGTTAATTGTATTTTGTTAGAATATGAAGTAAAATTACAATATTTGAATTTGAAATAGTATTTTATAGAAACAAAAAAATTCACTAATAAAGAAAGCATACCAATTTGAAATCAAAGTTTTTTTTTTACTCCCATATCTGTTTCTCACCAATATTATCATTATATGGACAACTTAGTAGATGATTATAGTTCAGATAATTTATCACAGAATGATTCCACTTCTAATATCTTGGCACAAACCGATTCTAGTCCTGATATCTCCTTGTAAAATAATAGTGGAGCAAACCAAAAATCACTGGATAGAAGTAATGCATACATATTAAACTTCAATCGTTGTAAATATTTAAATTTTAATAAAATTTATATAATGCGATAAAAATTGCTAAAGCTACCTTAGTGCAAACCTAAGTTATTTAATTAAATGTGAATAAATTTATACACTGACGCTGGATACGTATATAGTCGAGCAAGAAATTGGCATCTGTGCCGGTCACGTGCCTTAACTTTAATTCTGACCTGATCCTAACGACAATGCCAAAATTACTTTGTGAAATGAGCTGTTGATGAAATAAACTGTCCATTAAATGAACTTATCAGTGCAATAATTACCAGTAAAATATTATCATAGGGTTATCCGGTTGTTCATAAAATTTATCTGAATGTCCACAAATTAAAAACTGACAGTTCTCCGGATATTTTTTAAAAAAGAGAATATGTCAAACGTCGAACGGATATCCGAATATTCTGGTCCAAGCTCTGTTTGTCGTTATCGAACAATAATGTAACTTCCAGACAATAATATCATCAAACAAACAAAATAGTTGTATTTTCAGAGTAATTCTAATTTGCATAATATTTATTCGGATGATCATTCTAGAAATCTTTGTAAATCATAGAAGTTAAAATACAGAATAGTATATACGAATTCGAATGTTCCATGTTTAATACGGATCCTATTAGGATGATAAACGGACTAAGTAATCAAAACTATGTCAGGTGTATTAGTAATTTTAATATGATAAGATTTTATCAGTGAAATTAAAAATGATTGACTAAAATATCACTTTACATCAATTACTTATAAAGAAAAGCTAGAAGATTCCTCTGAATATTGCGCTTCTTTTTTCTAATTTATTTTAAGTGAAATCTCTTCATAAGAACTATGATTTTTCGCAAAAGCTCTAGTAAATTTTTTAGTTGCACTTATTGTACGAAAATTTTTTTAATAAATTTATATACTGTATTCTATTAGTTGAACACCTAAATTTACATATTAGCATAAAATATTCGAACGTATCTTTGTTTTTTGACACTTTGTAGGCATTTTGTGAAAATTTCCAAGCAATTCCTTGTCTTTTTAGTGAGTCGAATCGGGTTGATATTTTTAATAAATATATTAATATTACTTAATAGCGATAACGATTATTTTCCTTCGTATAACATGAAAAATCTGCAATATATTAAATTTTATAGTTACCTTACATAGTTTTGATAACTTAGTCCGTTTATCACCCTATGATCCTTTGTAAATTGGCCGAATTCGAAAATCCGCTTGGTCCAAAATCAAAGAATCAAGCTCGCTTAATAGCCTAACCTATCTATGAAATGGACTGTAATATTTACTCAAGATCAAACTAAATTAAATTTGTTAAATCCATCAATAATGGAATGTTTCACATTCCTTACTCCAGATAAAACTAATACGAGGTTGCCAAAAATTTATACTCAACATTACATAATCCTAAAGCAGGTAAAGAGAATGAACATTCAGTTTCATTTGATTTAAGGCGCAAAAAAAAAGTAAGGTTTCACAATATGCAATTCATGCCAGGATAGAAAAATTCCATGTGATGTAAATTCAAATCATTATAGGCACCTTACGAGTCTTAAGTGGTAATAAATTAATATGCGATTTATCGAATCACGCAAACATCTTATGGAAGTTGTTATACTAAATCAAAGTTAGAATTTTATTCAATATAAATAATTTACCAATATAAAGGAGGGTTTAGTGTAATATATAAGCAATATGGGTTGAGACTTATTACTCAAGAAATTATGATGTTGTTCATAAAATTCTTATAATTCTGAAAAATGAATTCCGATCATTTAAAAGAGATCTGTACAGTATATTAAATTTATGTGAATATTTACGTAATTGTTTATGATAATTAAATTTAAAAGCTTACTGTTATTTTATGTTATTAAAGTTGAAATTTAATTCATTGTATAAAAAAAACCGATATTTTTACTGATTTTATTTCTCATAAAGAGTATAAAACTCTTCACCGATATCTTAGCATTACGCAACATCCTGAAAAAAAAACATATTATTGTTATAAAATTTGCAAAGAATGGAGACTTACGTTATTGGGGTTTCAAAATTAAAGCAAGGTAATCTTCCAATTTATAATCCACATAGTAAAAACGCTATTTAAAAACCCCTACTTATTTTCGAAATGCGCCACTTATTTGATAATTTTGAAAATCCCATTTTCTAAATAAAAAAACTTTATCATGGTTAGAAAAATTAAGATTATTACGTAAATTTCAACTGGATTTAATTTAGTACACAAACATAAGATTATTCATCGCGAACTTAACAGCGGCGATATTCTTATTAACCGGAATAATGAGCCAACGATTACAGATTTAGAAATAAGAAAACCAATCAATGAATAGCCGGATGAGAATTCAATTTATCAAGTTATTCCCTATGTTGCACCAAAATGTTAAAGTGAGACAAATTAACAAAAGCTTGGACGTTTATAGTTTTGGTATGATTATTTGGGAGGTACTAAATGGCTACAAGCCATTTTTTTGATCGTGAACATGATGAATACCTTATTCTGGATGTTCTTAATGGTCTTCGTCCAAAAATTCCAATTAACATTCCACAAGATCTAGTTGAATTAATAGAAAGGCTGCATCAAGATCCAGCAAAAAGAGTATCTAACAATATTGATTTTGAATATGAATGTAGAGGACTAATTAGAGAAGCAGAATATGCCAAATTAGAATTTCCAAAAAATAAAAGTACAGTACAAATGTTTCAACCGGTCAAACAATTTATTCTAGCCAACTATTAATTCCATTAATTAATAAAAAAGCATTGATTGACTTTACAAAGTATAAAGTTAAATATCAATACTGTTATGAGCGAGTGAATATTTTGTATTGCGTTGATTATTTTTTTTTTTTATTATATAATGCTTATAACCAATTGTATTAGATAATCAAATGGTAATAATGTAACAACTAAACGATAATCAAATAGATGATGATTCTAAAGCGATTGAATTTGATATAAACAAACTTTAAGTAGAATTTTGACTTTTATTGAAGTTTTTTAGCAAGCAACTTGTTTCTAAATTTGCATAATTTAGTTTCAGCATTTACTAAAAATTCTCTTGTTGAAAGTTTTTTAGCATAATTTTATTAAAAGAATATGTGAATATATATATTTTTTTTTTATAAATCAATTTTTACTATTAAGTTTTTCACAACCGTATAAACGCTCATGGGGGTGGTTTCGAATATCAGAACCTTCTAAAATAGTATATGTGGTTTCCTTATATAAAAAGTAATAAACTAAAGGTGCTCCGAAACTAGGTTTGGTACTAAGTAAATCTACTTTCGGTACTATCAAAGTTGTACCGCGCAAAGTTAATGTTTCGTTTTACATTACCCGTCATCACATTTTTTTCAATTTTTCATCTTTTTTTTTCAAATCCCAATTGTGCCAATTATTCTATATTTGCTATTTTTTTTCATTAATTTATCCGGTATCCCCAACGAAGACCTTAATTTACGGAATTTTCGATATAACTCACTTAAAAAATCAAATAACGAAAGACAAAGAAACTAAGTTCATGTTTCATAAGTGTGAAGCCTTAGTTTTCACAAAGCACCTATAAATAAATCATTCTATTTAATTTCGCTCTGTGTCAACAATGTTGCGCATTTATCTGGTTTATATTGAAGGCATATAACAACTAATCCTTAGATAAAAAAAAAAAATGGATCAGAAAATATCTGGAGAAACTCACAGTGCATGTTTTTGTTGTAATTGAGTATCAATAATCAAGTGGACAAAAAAAAACTAATTTTTAATATTCAGGCGCGCAGAT
Organism: Gigaspora rosea; assembly: GCA_003550325.1. Classification (NCBI taxonomy): domain Eukaryota; kingdom Fungi; phylum Glomeromycota; class Glomeromycetes; order Diversisporales; family Gigasporaceae; genus Gigaspora; species Gigaspora rosea. The sequence goes on along the minus strand of QKWP01000339.1, from coordinate 188,687 downwards.
ATTTAAAATTATTACGTAATAAGAATAATTTGTAAGTTTTTGTTTTGTCTCTCATACCTGGGTAGCTTACTACGAAAACGCATTCGGGTTTTCTCCTGCTTATCGAGCAACTTACGCAGCTTTTTGCATAATACGCATTTTTATCATGACTACTGTCCCGACAGGTCACCTATATAAGACAGGCCATATATTTGACTAAACTTATCATCATGCCTCGGCGTCCGACAGATTATTCCGATGCTTAAACAATATTAGGGGCAGGAGGGAGGTTCGCAGAAGGAATAAGGTTATTCTCCTTGCATACTTAATCGATATCAATATATTACTATGATCAAATTACCTCATAATTACCCAATTATACTCCGATTTTCCCAATACCTTATTACTTACGAAATTATCTCAATCGTTGATCGATCAATACAACTACCCATCAAAAATTCACTCCCACGTGATCATTGACCAATAAAAGATCATAATTTAGTGTGTCATAGCACGATCAAGAGATTCAAAACAAACGTCTCTTTTGTCAAAAAAGCTTACGGTATTTCTCAAAAGTTTGCATAAGAAACAACTTTTTTGCACAAACAAAAAGGCTTCTTGAGCGATTTTACTATATAGCAACCTAAACCCAACCTTAACCAGGCACTCACTCTAACTAGGGATGTTATCCTGCTCCAACCGGTTAGCTTGTGCTTAAAACCGGTTGGAACTCTGTTCTGAGCACATTTAAATAAAAACCGATTTTTTGAACTCAGTTTATATAAATACATAATAATTATGCTTGCATAAGCAGTTTAATAAAACCTGCTATCGCTTAACCTGCTTTTTTTTTTTTTTTTTTTTTTTTTTTTTTAGCGATCATATCGTTATTACTTTTTTTTTTTCTTTTAGCAATCATATCGCTATTACTTTTTTTTCTTTTGGCGATCATATCGCTATTACTTTTTCTTTTCTTTTGGCGATCATTCATATCGCTATTATTTTTTATTAAAGCAAATACATTTAAAATATATAAATTTTTGCATTATAATGTTATTGCATCTATTCGCTGTTATTTTTTTTATCCAATTTATTAATCTTCATTACAGTCAATAATACCCGCTTCGTACCAGGTCTTTAAGCAGAGACTTGCGGAGGCATTTTCTTCAGACAACCTGTTACGTATTGGGTTGATTGTATTTTTTGCTTTCGAAAACATTTCTTTGCTCGGTACGTTTTATTGCAAAGGTTGCAATGTCGTTTATCACCAAATTCAGTAAGTTCGTTCCAGGAAGGGTCCTTTTTTTACTCGCTTTGGAGGATGGTTTGTTACTATAAGCGTTCCAGGTTCAAGTGCATTTTGAGATATTGAACCTGAAAAGGTAGGTTCAATTGAATGGATAAGTTCTTCAAATGTATTGTCTTCGTCCATCGAATAGTGAATTCAAGTAAAAAAAATATGTAAAAAAAAGAAATCGCATATTTTTATTATTTATTAAAAAAAAAACGAGATTGCTAAAACGCACCACTGGTGTTCAACACCACAATGATTTTCACCAATCAAATTTTTTAAATGCAGTGTAACGTAAAGATCAGGTGAACATAAAATTTTTGTTGTTTTGGTATTTTTTTTAAAAAAATACCTTCTAACTCAAAATTTTATCTAGAAGCCACCTTTTTTATTAAAAAAAAAAACCCCCTTGTGAAATTTTACTATATACTATGCCTCACCCTAACCCTAACTATTAACTCTAACTTAACATTTATTAGTTTTAACTTTTGTTTATTTTTTTTTGTTTATTTTTTTTGATATTGATCTTCATACTGGTGTTGAACACCAGTGGTGCGTTTTAACAATCTTGAAAAAAAAAATTAAAATGACTAATTGTCGTCACATTAAATTAACTTTTAATTAAAAAAAAAAAGTCAAAGAAAATTGACTTTGTTCGTTATAAGATAGTAATTTTTTATTCGTCATATCATGCCACATTAAATTAAAAAAAGAGTCAAAAAAAATTGATTTTTGTTCGTCACAAGACAGTAGTTTTTTATTCCGTCATATTAAATTAAAAAAAAAGTCAAAGAAAATTGATTTTTGTTCGTTATAAAATAGAATTTTATATTCGTCATATCACGCCACATTAAATTAAAAAAAAAAAAAGAGTCAAAAAAAATTGATTTTTGTTCGACGTAAGATAGTAATTTTTTATTCCGTCATATTAAATTAAAAAAAAAAAGTCAAAGAAAAATTGATTTTTGTTCGTTAGTAATTTTTTATTCGTCATATCACGACACATTAAATTAAAAAAAAAAAGAGTCAAAGAAAATTGATTTTTGTTCATCATAAGATAGTAATTTTTTATTCAACATATCACGCCACATTAAATTAAAAAAAAAAAGTCAAAGAAAATTGATTTTTTCGTCATTATTTATTCGTCATAGCGATAGTCTAACTTAATATTGCTCAACCGATCTATCAAACTCGTTTGGAGCATGATTTAATAATAAAACTCATGTGATTACAAAACTCGAGTTCCATTGGGTTCGGTTCCAAGCAGGGTCGAACTGAGTTTCGGCAAGCAGGATAACATCCCTAACTCTAACCCTAACCTAACGTAAACGAAGAAAGACTTTTGATATTGATCACGTGGGGTAAATGGCATAAAATTCTCGTGGGTGAAATGTGATTGGTGGAAGAGGTGTTGAGCATGCGAAAATTCCGAAAACTTCCGATACAAAATAAGAAATCGCATAATTCGCATCCATCGCATAATTTGACCTCATAATCCTGGACAGGGTAGATGATTATGGTCGAGCATGTCACATGCTTGGTCCGAGCTGATCAAAAACTGCCTCGATACTTACGTATCGAGCAGTTTTGTATCACTTTGCTATCATAAATATTCGCACATCCGGATAATCTTTTTTTTTATCTAAAAAAATGGCGATAAAATTATTTAAAAAACTTTCAAATAACTTACTTGAACTTCTTGATGATGATGAAGATTTTAACGTAATAATTAACGTTGGCGAATCTCCAAATGATAAAAAATTTCGAGCGCATTCAGTAATTTTAAGACATAGGTCATTATATTTTCGTAATTAATTGGCGAACATTAACAGAGATAAAAACAACATTAAAACGGTTAATCTAAATCATATTGCTATTCAGCAATTCGAAATTATTATCAAGTAATTATATTATACAGTATATTCTTATTTATAATTTTCCAATTTTTAAAATATCTTAATATATATTAAAAATATTAATGTAATTGTAAAATTAAAATCAATTAAAGGTATATATATGGCGGAATAGTTTCATTAGAAAATGTTGATACACCAATTATTTTTAATCTTATGGTTATTACTTGTGAGTTTTTATTTGAAGAACTGACAAAACGTCTTGAAACTTATTTGATTGAAACAAAGGCTACATGGCTTCGATTACATTTTTCTGAAGTATTTCAAAAAAGCTTTCAAGATAATAAATTTCAAGAATTGCAAAATTGGTGCAATGATATCATAGTAAAGCATCCAGAAAAGTTTTTTGAATCAGGAGATTTTACATCAATTCAAGAAAATGCGTTAATCTCGATTATTAAACGTGATGACTTACAAATGAAAGAAGCAAAAATTTGGAAACATGTTATTGAATGGGGAATTGCGCAAAATCCTGGAATACCATCTGATCCTAAAATCTGGTCTAATGATAATTTTTTAACTATGAAGACTACTTTACAAAATTGTTTACCTCATATTCGTTATTTTCAAATTTCTAGTGACGATGTAATTGATCATTTACAACCGTATCGACGGATGTTAGATGATAATTTATGGGATGATATAATTAAAAGACATCTATCTCCAAGCAAACAGATATCATCAGTAATTCTTCCGCCTCGTGTAGTTTTGACACAAAATTTACCACCCAGAACGACCGAACCATTTTCAACGATCATTAATGAAGCACATGCAGCTGAAATTACTTCGTGGATTAATAAAAAGGTTAATGCGTACTCTGCAACAAATAATCCATATGAATTTAAATTACTTCTTCGAGGAACCAGAGATGGTTTTACTCCTGCTTCATTTTGGAATTTATGTGATAAGCAAACAAATATTGTTGTAGTTGCAAAAATTAAAGGCACTGATGAAATTCTTGGTGGATATAATCCTATTGGATGGGATAAATCGATTAATCGTGGTTATAAGAGATGCGATGAGAGTTTTATTTTTTCATTGAAAAATGGCACTATTCAAAATTCTATTTTAAGCCGTGTGAAAAATCCACACTGCGCAATTTATTGTAGATCCACTTGTGGTCCTGCTTTTGGTGGTAGGTTTTATTTCGGCCGTGATTTAATGCTTTTTGATCAATCTAATCAATGTTGGACTTGCCAAACTTCATATGAAAAACGAATTAGAAATGTTGCATACGATTCTGGTGGGACATCATATTTTTCAGTAGATGAATATGAAATTTTTCAGATTAGTAAAAAGTCATAAATTTAAATATGAGAAGTTTTATCAAGATTATGAATAAATGAGTTTCATTAAATGAAATCATGAAATTCTTATCACTCTGCAGTATTTAAATAATCTATTTATTGCCACATCATAGAGTTTATTTTTATTACTAGTTATATATAAAAAATATTGATTATGTGACATAGTTGAATTGAACTTATTTTTGTCTAGAGCAAGTTCCAAAATTTTTGCAAAATAATTGTTAATGTTAACAAGAAAACATGTAAAAAATCAATTGTTTCGCTATACGATCAATTACAAATAGATTATAACCAAAAAATGCATAATTAATATGGTACTGAATTAAAATTACTTAAGATAGAAGGCAAAACTAACATTGCTTTAACAAAGGTCGAAGTCATTATCTAGAAATAATACTTAAGATAAAGTTTAAAATATTGTACCTATTTTCCATAATAACAAAATGATGTCTTGAATTTTATGTTCGTTACGTTGATGTCATTGCTGAAAAAGTTATACTTTTCAACATATAAATAGTGCATTATCATAAATTTATAAAGTAAATGTGAAATTTAATTTAATATTTAAGACTTTTTTGAATAATATCAACCTATTGCTAAACCTTTATATATGACCATTAGGAAAATAAAAAAAAAAAAACAGGCTACCAAATAATCATTAAGAAAAAAACCTCAGAAATCCTGCATTTTAAATTTGGTATCGAAATCTTGCCTTTTTTTATTAAAAAATCTAATTAGTTATGTACATAAATATTGTTTTATTGAATTGCTACTAGTATATAAATTTGTTTTATAAACATCAGACAGTCAATTTATTGCTTTTCATTAACAGCTTTGTTGATTTTATTAACTCCACCATCTTATCATTTAGGGTTTTAATTAACGAGTGACGAAAAAACCAGGTTCGTATTTCATCAATGTGAAACCTTCAATTTTCACCTAGCATCTATAAATAACTCATCCCATTTAATTTCGCTTTGGTTTATGTTAATTGGTTTATCACAGTTCTATTTAGATCTAAATAAATAACAAAAATAATAATAAATTCTTAAATATTCTAGAGCTCCTCACAATTCATGTTTTTTGTCACAATAGAGTATCAATAATTAAGTGAATAAAAAATATATATAATTTTTGATTTATCGAACATATATTTAAAATTATTACGCAATAACTGATAAGAATAAAATCGTAACTTTGTATCATAAATATTCGCACACTACGGGATGGTTAAAAAATGGCGATAAAACTATTTGAAAAGCTTTCAAATAATTTCCTTGAACTTCTTGATGATGAAGAAGATTTTGACAAAATAATTAACGTTGGTGAATCTCCAAAACTGAAGAGCTAAAAAATTTCGAGCGTATTCAGCAGTTTTAAGACATAGGTCATTGCATTTTCATAATAAATTGGCGAACATTGATTAAAACATTTAATCTAAAACATATTTCTATTCAGCAATTCGAAATTGTTATCAAGTAATTATATAATACTGTATATTCTTATTTATAATCTTACAATGTTTAAAATATCTTAATATATTAAAAATATTAATGTAATTGTAAAACTAAAATTAATTAAAGGTATCTACGGTGGAATAGTTTCATTAGAAAATGTTGATGTATCATTTATTTTTAGCCTCAGGGTTATTACTTGTGAGTTTTATTCGAAGAACTGGCCAAACGTCTTGAGACATATTTGATTGAAACAAAGGCTTCATGACTTCGATTGCATTTTTCTGAAGTATTTTAAAAAAGCTTTCAAAATAATAAATTCCAAGAATTGTAAAATTGGAGCAATGATATTATAACAAAACACCCAGAAATGTTTTTTTAACCAAAAGATTTTACACCAATTAAAGAAAAATGCGTTAATCTCGGTTATTAAATGGATGACTTACAAATAAAAGAGGCAAAAATTTGGAAATATGTTATTGGATGGGGAATTGAACAAAATCCTGGAATACCATCTGATCCTAAAATCTGGTCTAATGATAATTTTTTAACTATGAAGACTACTTTACAAAATTGCTTACCTCATATTCGTTATTTTCAAATTTCTAGTGACGATGTAATTAATCATTTACAACCGTATCGACGGAGGTTAGATGATAATTTATGAGATGATATAATTAAAAGACATCTATCTCCTATCAAACAGATATCATCAGTAATTCTTCCACCTCGTGGAGTTCTAACACAAACTTTACCACTCAGATCCGCACGGTGGCGTCAAGAACCGGATTTGTACGGGTATGGTCCGAAGTGGTACAGTAGTGGTACGGATTCCACCGCGATAACGATGCTATTAATTATTAAAACATAAATTTACATAACAATCAATGATGAACAAGCTAACTGCATATGAAGTAAAATTTTGTAAGGAATTTTGTTTGTTAAGATACAGGGAAGCTTCATCGGTGAATCATGATATTGCTCTTTTTTTTAAAAAAATCATTTACTGATCTTTCGCTCTCCACGAAAAGAGCCAACACGTATCACAAGTCAACACGTGTGTAACATACACATACGTGTTGTCAGTGCCTATCTGATGCCGATCCGGTCCAATTTTCTTATAGGGATTACGAAATACACATAAAAATAATGTAGCATAATATATCAAAGGGTTTATTTCGTAACGGTAATTAAAAAAAAAAACAAAAAAGCCCAATTAATTTCACCTGATTTTTATTATACAACTATATGAAATACAATATCTAATCTATTACATATTTTCCAATACAATACTTATTACATTTAGTATTTATAAATTATATGGAGTGCTCCGTATTAAAAGGGCCCATTTTTACAATTTTTTGAAAAATGAGTTTTTATTAAATTCATGTAAATTTTGACATAATTGATATTTTTCAATTATTAATAAAAGTTGATTTGCATAATAAAAAATCAAGATAATTTAAAAAGAAAAATTACATGAGGCTGCGTAGAGCCAACACGTCACGAGATTATCCGATAGTCACCTGCCTTCTTTAACCAATCAAAATCGTGAAATTTAATTAATCCCGAATCAGTCCGAAAATCAAAACAAATGGTTAAACTCAATTATCTCAAAATGAGATAAATGTAAAAATGGGACCTTTTAATACGGAGCACTCCATATTACCTCATGTAAGAGTAATGCAACGAACCGTATTTAAGGATTTCCACACAACTTGTTAAAATCACAACCAATCTTATCGGGATTACGAAATACACATAAAAATAATGTAGCATAATATATCAAAGGGTTTATTTCGTAACGGTAATTAAAAAAAAAAACAAAAAAGCCCAATTAATTTCATCTAATTTTTATTATACAACTATATGAAATACAATATCTAATCTATTACATATTTTCTAATACAATACTTATTACATTTAGTATTTATAAATTATATTACCTCATGTAAGAGTAATGCAACGAACCCGTATTTAAGGATTTCCACACAACTTGTTAAAATCACAACCAATCTTATCGCCAAGAACCTTTTTAAATGTGGACCATTCACAATATTCACTCTCACAACCCGGAATTAGAAGTGGTTCAAAATTAAGTACCAATCGTATTTTTGTACTTTTTTCCTTGTCTTCATTGTCTGAACAAGTATAAATTTCGAAATAAATTGTAGATGACCAATAAATAGTTTTAGCCTCTGAATATTTAATTTCATCAATTTGGGAAAGGGTTAAATTCGCAGTGAGTGGAAAAGGGTTTTTATGTACACCCTATAATAAAAGATATTAATATTTCTTACGTATATTAAAAAATATGAAACACGTATTAAAATTTAATAAAGTTTTTTTTTACATACCAAAGTAGTAAGTACCATAAGCATACCGTGCGAATGGCCATTTTTCAGATCAGCTACCATTCTAGAACTCCCATTTAAGTAACTTTCAACACCACTTACAAGTTGTGTATAATAGACACAGCCAGTTTGTTCATTAAGAGGACTACCATATTCATAAAGATGATAATCGGTCATATCCCAATAATAACGTAATTTTTTAATATCAAGTTCACTTAGTAATGAACACCATGTATCAGCTCGATTAAAATGTAAGACCCAAAATTCACAATGATGAAATATATATGGTACCAAATACGGATTAAGAGGTGGGTAGATACCATAATCTTCGGACATACGCTTAGCGATTGGTGCTAAGGTCGTATTACCATATGTATAATTTTGTTCATTGTATATTGGATTATTATTGAAAACCGTTTCGGTTAAAAGTTTACAGTTATTATACTGTTCTAAAACATTATCTTCATTCTATGTGGAAATATTATAAATGGTTAAAATATAATGTAATAAAAGAATAACACTTTAATAAATATTATTTACTTGTGGTATTGACATAATGTAGACTGGCTGATTTTTACAGCTATCTAAAGGACCATCACCATTAAATACTCCTTCAGAAAAGGCCATAGCCGACGCAGCACACCTTTAAATAATTGAGATTTCAATCAATATTTATATAAATATATCTAAGTATAGTATATGTAAGCAATTGCAGTAATTATACCTTGAATTAGCACCAGCTTGAAATTTTACAACTTCAGGATCATATCTGGTTTTTTTAACGTCTTTCCAAAATTTATCATATCTTAAAACAGATTGTTTTCCATCAAAATATGGTTCCATTTCTCCTCGGGGAATCAATTGGAAATTTCTTTCCATGGGAAAAGGATTTTTATACTAAAGTAATAAAAGTATTTTCATAACAACAACGTTAAGTCTTAAAGTGATGATATTTATTTTTTTCTCACCCATTCCTTTGCAACAGAAACATTTTCAAATATTTTTTCAAGTCGATCAAAAGCTCGAATATCAGTGGGATCTGGATATCTTGATCCTAATTAACAATTTTAAAAATTATTATATTATTTCAACAAAAATTTGTGAATGTGTAAATGAGAAATATTAATACCATGTCTAGTAAGCAAATGTAATTGCTTTAATTCACATTTATCAGGATAATCTAATGGTTTAACATTAAGAGTAAAACTTGTTTCTTCCGGTTCGATTCTAAAATAACGTTTTCTGATAAGATCTTGAGGATCATGTTTGAATAATTTTGTATATGCATCATCATCAGAAGGATTCCCACATAATACTAAATTATAGAAATAAAATATTAAAATAAGGAATGTATGTAGAATTTTATAAGATTGCATTTTTTAGAATTGCAAACTACAAAGCTAAATTGTAAGGCCAAAAATGTCTGTTTATATTAGTTTACAAATAACTGCGCCTCATATACGTAAAGCATTGAATAAAATGGCATATAAAGAATTATGATGATCCTAATTACGGTACAACACAAACGATAACTTTTCATTTGTCCAAAAAATAAGGATCGCATTAGATGCATCAGTATTAGATGCGCATTATAAGTTATCATTAATCAAAGATACTTTGCATTGTATATCATTCTTAATTTTAATCTCAAAGTGCATTATGTGCCCTAAGTCTTATCATCTTTTTTTTATTTTTTTTTTATTTTTTTATTTTTTTAGAAAAAATAACCGATAAAAACAAATCTTTATTATTAGCTCTATCAAATTTCTCGATTAAATTTTTTAAAATATTCAGATACTAAAGTTATACATATTAAATCCATTAGAACTACGTAGCATTTATTAAGAAAGAAAGGGTTTAAAGTTTTATTTAAAAAATTTTAATGGTGGCTTGGAGCACTATTTTTTGAATCTCCTTTTTTGTTATAAAACTTTTATTGGCTCATTAAATGAATTACATATACTAATTAAAATTCTTTATTTATATCTTCAAACTTTATTTAACCTTGTACAAAAATATTAATCTGCATGATCTATAAAAACGTGATTTTCTCATCAGATCTAAATGTCCATGTATTCATGTTGTAAGTGGGAATGGGATTAAGTGGATTCGGAGTTTCTAGTTAAATTAGGGTTAGGGTATGGGTGTAGATATGATGGCTTTATTTTTAAAATTCAGAATTCAATTAAATTACATGCATATGAATTTCCATATTATACACGCCTTTTAAGTTTGTAGAAATATTTCGATATTTGATATTTAGTCTGCCGAAATTCTAAAATAGTGCCAAAATTCTAAATTATGCCGAAATGTCTAAATAATGTTGTGATGTCTAAATATAAACTTGTTTATTAGCAAGCATTCGACTTGTTTATTTTGTGGATTTCACGCTACATTAAAGTAGATTTGATCCAAAAATGGTTACTTGACCATGTATTGTGTTCTATTTGATACATGTTGTAAATCACACAGTCAGACCCCCTAAATGCACCCTCCCTAAATGCAGCACCCCTAAATGAACCCTCCCTAAATGCAGCACCCCCTAAATGCATGATATAAGCCCGGTCCCATTGCGGGACCTATAGATAAATGCACATTCTTTATTCTATAAATGCATGCTATTTTTTCAGCCCGTTTATAATAAGCTCCCTCCATAAATGCATTCACGTGATTGCTAACCAATCAAATTCATTTAGTGCTTTAACGGTTTTCGCATGATCCACGGTATCAAATCACTATCACGCACTTATCAGTGATGTATTAATTGGCTAATGGTATGAATCCAATTAAAATAAAACACCTCACACTATAGTTGGTGGAAGAATTAATTTTACAAATTAATACTGTTGCGGCATTGCCGTATTTTTTGCCATAATTGCTGTGAGCAGTAAAGCCTAATGCCGTAATGCCGTAAAGCTGTAAAGCCGTAATGCTGTGATTCCGTAATGCCGTAATGCAGAAATACTATCTGCTATAAAACCGTTTGTTAAAATGCTGTACTGCATTATGGTTTCCTTTAAATAATATACTACAGTAAATAAATTATAGGTTAAGGATTGTAATAAATAAATAAATAAATAAATAAAGAAAAAAGAAGTAAACTTGTAAAAATTCTAAAACGATATTTGCGGTAAAACTAATAATTATGCGTCACGTGACAAAGATTTTCGCAATCTTATTGGCTGTTCCCTAATTGCAGCCCCTAAATGCACCGGTCCCGACGACGTGCATTTAGGGGTCTGACTGTATATTTATGAATATATACGTATGCGAATATGCATTAATTTTTTATTTAAATTATTCCTTATTTATTAAACATTAAACTTAAATTATAAATATAGTTTAGGCCAGACCAATTTAATTCGGTGGTTTACGTTACCCCCTCCCCCCTCTTTTTATTATCCCCCCTCTTAACTTATAGAAATCACTTAATAAATTCGACAAAGAATCTGATTGGTCATTTGATCAGACAAACCAATCAAATTCTTTTATTGGATCCATGATGGAGGTATGTAATTAAATGTTTTTAGCAAAGTTTTGTCAAATATATAAAATACACGGCTTGCATGCAGTGTTTAAAATTGACCTGCGGAATCTGCGGAGCGCAAACCAAAAAATTAATCCGCAATTTTTTTTTTAAGAATATATGCGGATTCCGCAAATATAAAAAAAATTCCGCATATTAAAGATATTTTTTTCATCCCGCAGGTTTAATATTAAGTAAATCTGCGGGCATTTATTAAAAAATTTATTGAGTCTATTATGCTAAAATCAAATAGGGAACGTATGCTAATCACAATGCTTACTTGAAATAAACTATTCATTATTGTCTTATCGTATTTAATATTCCCTGAGCGTTGTCAGTTATATACGTATATACATACATACTGTAACTATTAAGGTGGGAGAGCATATACGTTTAACCGGTTTAACTCTAATAGTTATGGAAGATAAGTTTATGATTTACTCGAATAAAGGTCTTTTCAGCACTACACTAGCTTACTTCCTTTATTTTCTTAAGTAAAATCGGAGCGAACTTTTCTAATGTTGTATCTCTTTATTGAAGTCAAATTCATTCGTTTATATACATTTTAATTTAATATGCGACACGTTGTTTGGCACGTTAACATGTTGTTTAACACGTTACGTGATGGTACAACTAAGCCTAGCACGTTAACGTGCTATTAAGAATGTTTATAATCCGTGCCTCTTAACATGCATACGTGCTAACACGTTAAGATTTTACAAAAGAGGGTGATTATATGTCAATCATCAAGTTTACACGGATTTCGACTAGCATTTAATGAATAATACAAAAATAGAAATGAAAGATATCTACTAAATAAAGAGACTATCTAATCGGGAGATTCGAATCTTCTAATGTCACAATTTCGAATTGTGGCAATACGCACATTACATACTTAATTCTGGATTTTGATGTTTACTTATTCGGATTCCAGGTAACAGGATTGTAATCAAAATTGGTAGTGGTAAAATTGCACAAATAAATTTTATTAAAAAATTTTATTTCCGCATATATTAACAAAATTTCCGCAGATTTATGATTTAATAAAAATGTAATTCGCAAGTTGATACATTAATTCCGCAGTTTTTATTAAAATATTATTAAATGTATTCCGTATAAAATTTTAAAATCCAATTTTAAACACTGCTTGCATGCCATTTCGGTAAAGCCAGACCAATTTAATTCGGTGGTTTACGTTACCCCTCCCCCCTCTTTTTATTCTCCCCACTTATTTATAGAAATCACTTAATAAATTCGACAAAGAATCTGATTGGTCATTTGATCAGACAAACCAATCAAATTCTTTTATTGGATCCATTGATGGAGGTACTGCACTTAAATGTTTTTAGCAAAGTTTTACGAATATATAAAATTCACGGCTTGCATGCCATTTCGGTAACAATGAAAAGAGTGTTATTGAGTTGGAATTATCATGATTTTTTATCATAGTTTCTATAAAAAAATTCTGTTACAAACCTACTCGACACATAATACGTTTTAAGGTTGAGTTTGCATCGAAATTATCATGATTCCTATCATGAATTATTGTAAAAAATTTTCATACAAAGTTTGCTCGCAATTCTAATAATCACAATTTATGGTTAGATTGAATTACGTAGTTCACGTAGTTTCTATCACGAGTTACGATTACAAACCTTACTATGTGTCGCGTAATTTCTGAAGAGCCCTTGCACTTAGTAAAAGGGGTACAAATAAATGACGAGATTCATAATGACATAATGATTTGAAAACAGCAAAGGTGAAACGAAAATATCATACCTCAGAACTGGTCCCGACGATATTCACTTAGAGAGGCTCACTGCGTTAGCAGTTTGAATTCCATGTAAATTTAGATTTGAATCTTAATGATTTAATTGTAATTAAGGTTTAAAAAAAACAAATATGGTGCAAGACATCTACACTAGACAATAATTTTCAAAATGCTAAAACTTTTTACGCAGGCAATATTTTTAAATCTGAACGGTAACTTTATTCTTCATGATGAACTCTACAAAGTTACTGGTCAGATTTTTAAAATAATGTCTTTGTAAATGTTTTAGTATTTTAAAGATCGTTTAAAGTTTATTTAATATATAAATACTAATATTTTAATATTTTAATATCAATTTTCAAACTGCTAAAACTTAAAACTGACCGGTAATTTTAAAGAGCTATATAGCTCTATAAAATTACCTGTCAGTTTTTGAAAAACTTCTTGTATAAAAAGATTTAGCAGTTTGAAAAATCGAAAAAAGTCACGTTATTGTCGAGTCTAGATTTTTTGCACCATATTATAATTTTAGTCATTTTTTTATTTCATTTAAAGTTATAACTTACGTAAGTTAAAAATAATGAAGAGATTTATTATATGCAACATACTCTAGTCATTCAGGGTAACTTTTGATATACAATACCTTAGCATACATTTTGAATATAAATAATAAATATGCAGCAATGATTTAGTACATCAAATTTCATTGATGCAACATCGGATCTAATCATTCCTGTTAATGTGGTTATATTGAATTTAGCGGTAATATTAACATTATTATTGCTATCATCGGTTTGAAAGCATCGAGTACGCATATAGAAGTAATTGCTGGTGAAACTCGTGAAACTTGGTGAAACTTGGTGAAACTGGTGATTATCTAAAATCTGATTGGCTATTAATGCAATAGCCAATCAGATTTTAGATAGTCACCAGTTTCACTACACACTAGCGTGACTTAGTTTCACCTACAGCTCTAGTTAGTTATATATATATATATATATAAATATTAATATTGTGACATAGCTGAATTGAACTTATTTTTGGTTAGAAAAAATTCCTAAAAATTTCTTCAAAATAAATTTTGGATGTTAGCAAGAAAACATGTAAAAATCAATTGTCAAAATGATCAATTGAAATAGACTATAACTAAAAAATGCATAATTAATATGGTAACAAATTGAAATTACTAAAAATTTGTAGCTATTAAGCGAAATTTGTTTTTGTGAGAAAAAAAGGCAAAACTTAAAACCAATGAAACTTCGATGAATGCTGTAATCGAAAATTACAAAAGATACTGTAGAAGGCAAAGCTAACATTGCTTTAGAAAGGTCGAAGTCATTAGTTAGAAATAATACTTAAAACATAGTAACTATTTTCCATAATAATAAAATGATGTCTTGAGTTTTATGTTCGTTTGATGTTGTTGTCATTGCTGAACATAAAATTCAACTTATAATAAAAGCAATACTTTTTCTACATACAAATAATGCATTACCATAAATTTATAAAGTAAATATAAATTTTAATATTTAAGACTTTTTTTGAATAATAACAACCTATTGCTAACCTTTATATATGACCGTTAGAAAAATAAAAAAAAAAAAACAGGCTACCAAATAATACGTATTCATCAAGAAAAATCCCCAGGAATCCTGCATTTTAAATTTGGTATTGTAATTCTTGCCTTTTTTTCTTAAAAAAAAAATCTTATTATCTATATACTTAAATAATGATAGTGTAACGGTTGAGTTGGGAGAGCGGTAAAACAATATAGACAATAGTGCCAATTTAAAGCTCCAACCGATTACGGGATGAGAGAAATAATACAATAGTAATGGGAGAGTTTATCACAGGAAAGGGTTAATAGACGAAACGATACTAGGTGATAAGGGTGATAAGGGTTGATGAGGTATGATGATAATATGCGATCGGGGTTACTGGTCAGGTAAAATCGGGGTAAGTTCGACTCGGGATAGTTCAAAGGTTAACGGGAGTCACGTAAACAATTTAAAGGAATTAACAAAACTAGTCACACGGAATTCGAGTTATAATAAGCCAATACGAAGTTACAAGTCAATTCAGTCCGTCGAATTGAGTCTCGCAAGGGTTATTAAGGTTACAAGTCGAATTCAAAAGATAAGTTTATCATTTTATTATTATGTGTTATATTAGAATGATACGTGGAACTTATATCGAGCTTTATTGATTGAAGGGATTATATACATTTTAATTTATTACAGCGTATGCGCTGCATCTACCGCGTTTACGCTATATCTACCGCGTTTTACGCTGAATCTACCGCGTTTACGCTGAATCTACCGCGTTTACGCTGTAGACCCGGTTTTCCCAACATATAAGCCACTAAGCCTCATTTAAATCTCCTTATTTGTATACATGATTTTAAAAATATTTACAAATAATAAAAATAATTCGTTACAATAGCATTGTTCTATTAAAAATTGCTATTAGATAAACTAGGGGTTTATAAATTTGTTCTACAAACATCAGACAGTCAATTTATTGCTTTTCATTAGGTTTGCTATTTATCAGCTTTGTTAATGTTATTAATTCAACCGCCTTGTCATTTAAGGTTTTAATAACGAGAGACGAAGACACTAGGTCCGTGTTCCATCAGTGTGAATCCTTCAATTTTCACCTAGCGCTATAAATCATCTTCCTATTAAATTCTGCTCTATTAACAATGTTGCGCATTTATCTGGTTTATATAAAAAGATTGATCTGATTAGTTATAAACGTAATCACTATTTAAGTCTAAATAAAAATTATAAAAAATAATAAATTCTTAGAGAAAAAAATGATCAGTAAACACTCTAGATCCTCTCACAATGCATGTTTTTTGTTACAAAAAATTATCTATAAATTAAATGAATAAAAAAAAAAAAAAAAAAAACTAATTTTTGATTTGCTGAGCATATATTAATACTATATCACGGTATTCCATGGTCCGAATTTTAATATTTATTTTTTTTATATTTTTTTTAATGTTATCTTAAAGATTGTTTTAAAAAAGTCCCCGAGTAAAAAAAAAAGAAAAAAAAGAAAAAAAACAAACCAGAGAAAGAAACCACATAATCAATAAACTAAACTTTATGAATTAACAACAATTTACATAACTAATATGAGTACCATGATCAATAACCACTCCTGGATAATACCGTGTCAGCATCATTTAATGACCATTTGATTGGCTCAGAAGCAGCCACTAAATGATACATTCTGCCTCTGATAACTAACTATTACGCAATAAGAATAAAATCGTAATTTTGTACCACTTTGACTATCATAAATATTCGCATAATCCGGATGATCTTTTTTTCATCTAAAAAATGGAAATAAAATTATTTGAAAAGCTTTCAAATAACTTTCTTGAACTTCTTAATGATGATGAAGATTTTAACGTAATAATTAACGTTGGTGAATCTCCAAATGCTAAAAAATTTCGAGCGCATTCATCAGTTTTAAGACATAGGTCATTGTATTTTCGTAATGAATTGGCGAATATTGACAGAGATAATAACAACATTAAAACGGTTAATCTGAAATATATTACTATTCAACAATTCGAAATTATTATCAAGTAATTATATAATACTGTATTCTTATTTATATCTTATAATGTTTAAAATATCTTAATATATCAAAATATTAATGTAATTATAAAATTAAAATTAATTAAAGGTATATCTACGGTGGAATAATTTCATTAGAAAATGTTGATACTTCATTTATTTTTAACCTCATGGTTATTGCTTGTGAATTTTTATTCGAAGAACTGGCCAAACGTTTTGAGGCTTATTTAATTGAAACAAAGGCTTCATGGCTTCGATTACATTTTTCTGAAGTATTTCAAAAAAGCTTTCAAAATAATAAATTTCAAGAATTGCAAAATTGGTGCAATGATATCATAGTAAAGCATCCAGAAAAGTTTTTTGAATCAGAAGGTTTTACATTAATTCAAGAAAATGCGTTAATCTCGGTTATTAAACGAGATGACTTGCAAATGAAAGAAGCAAAAATTTGGAAACATGTTATTGAATGGGGAATTGTACAAAATCCTGAAATACCATCTGATCCTAAAATCTGGTCTAATGATAATTTTTTAACTATGATGACTACTTTACAAAATTGTTTACCTCATATTCGTTATTTTCAAATTTCTAGTGACGATGTAATCGATCAGTTACTACCATATCGACGGATGTTAGATGATAATTTATGGGATGATATATTTAAAAAACATCTATCTCCAAGCAAACAGGTTTCATCAGTAATTCTTCCACCTCGTATAGTTTTAACACAAAATTTACCACCCAGAACGAGCAAACCATTTTCGAAAATCATTAATGAAGCACACGCAGCTGAAATTACATCATGGATTGATAAAAAGGCTGATTCGTACTCTGCAATTAATTATCCTTATGAATTTAAATTTCTTCTTCGTGGAACTAGAGATGGTTTTACTCCTGCTTCATTTTGGAATTTATGTGATAAGCAAACGAATGTTGTTGTAGTTGCAAAGATTAAAGGTACTGATGAAATTCTTGGTGAATATAATCCTATTGGATGGGATAAATCGATTAATAGAAATTTTATGAGTTGCGATGAGAGTTTTATTTTTTCACTGAGAAATGGTGCTATTCAAAATTCAATTTTAAGCCGTGTGAAAAATTCAAAATATGCAATTTATTGTCATCCTTCTTATGGCCCATCTTTTGGTGATAGTTTTGAATACGTCTGTGATTTAATGTTTTTTAGTTTTAGTCAATGTTGGAATTGCCAATTTTCATATGAAAAACGAATTAGAAATGATAACTATAGTCCATTATCTTTTTCAGTAAATGAATACGAAATATTTCAGATTAGTAAAAAGTCATAAATTTAAATACAAGAAGTTTAATGTTATCAAGATTATGAATAAATGAGTTTCATTAAATGAAAACATGAGATTCTTATCGCTCTGCAGTATTTAAATAATCTATTTATTGTCAAGAAAACTTTTACTTAGAAGAAATTTGGCATAAATTATTGCATAATACTAAATATTTTCACATCATAGAGTTTATTTTATTACTAGTTATTTATAAAAATATATTGATTATTTGACATAGTTTGAATTGAACTTATTTTTGTCTAGAGCAAGTTCCAAAAATTTTTGCAAAAAATTATTTATTTAGCAAGAAAACATGTAAAAAATCAATACCGGTAGTTTCGCTAAACGATCAATTACAAATAGATTATAACCAAAAAAATGCATAATTAATATGGTTCCGAATTGAAATTACTAAAGATAGAAGCAAACCGAAGTTATTAACTAGAAAGAATACTTAAGATAAAGGTTAAAATATAGTAACTATTTTCCATAATAACAAAATGATGTCTTGAATTTTATGCTCGTTATGTTGATGTCATTGCTGAACATAAAAATTCAATTTATATTAAAAACCATACTTTTTCTACATATAAATAATGCATTATCATAACTTAATAAAGTAAATGTGAATTTAATATTTAAGACTTTTTTGAATCATATCAACCTATTGCTAAACCTTTATATATGACCATTAGGGAAAAAAACAGGCTACCAAATAATATGTATTCATTAAGAAAAAACCCCAGAAATCCTGCCTTTTAAATTTGGTAACGAAATCTTGCCTTTTTTTATTAAAATATCTAATTAGTTATGTACATTATAAATAATAGTAACATTGTTTTATTAAAATTGTAACTAGAAACTAGTTGTATAGAAATTTGTTCTATAAACATCGGACAGATAATTTATTGCTTTCATTAACAGCTTTGTTAATTTTATTAATTCCACTACCTTATCATTTAAGGTTTTAATTAACGAGTGATGAAAAAACTAGGTTCGTGTTTCTTCAATGTGAAACCTTCAATTTTCACCTAGCATCTATACTGTAAATAACTCATCCCATTTAATTTCGCTTTGGTTTATGTAAGTTGATCTAATTGGCTTATAGCCACATATAATCACAGTTCTATTTAGATCTTAATAAATAACAAAAATAATAATAAATCCTTAAATATTCTAGAGCCTCTCACAATTAATGTTTTTTTTTCACAATAGAGTATCAATAATTAAGTGAATAAAAAACAAAAAATCTAATTTTTGATTTACCGAGCATATATTTAAAATTATTACGCAATAACTGATAAAATAAAATGTAACTTTGTATCATAAATATTCACACACTACGGGATGATCTAAAACATGGCGATAAAATTATTTGAAAAGCTTTCAAATAATTTTCTTGAACTTGAGAAGATTTTACGTAATAATTAACGTTGATGAATCTCCAAAAGCTAAAAAAATTTCGAGCATATTCAGCAGCTACCCTTAGCGTATCGAGACCGAGAAAAAAAATGCATTTCAAATACTTAAGTTGTTTGAAATTTTTTTATTTTTTTATATATAAATTTTTTTTGAGAATATAGAGATTCATTCAAAATTTCGAAAGTTCTAAAATTGATCAAATATTTAAGTTCAAAAATTTTTATTTATTTTCTTGAGGATTTTTTTATTAACTCTCAAAATTTTCAAGATACAATTGATTCTACAAAAGTTTACTGCAACTATAATAAGAATTATCATATAATTTATTATTTGTTAAATGTTAGATATAAAAAATTAACTATATTAAAAAATGCAACTTTTTGTTTCGCTTCAAACATAAACACTAAGATATTTCAAGCTCATTCATGCACATTTTTTTGTTAGTGAAAATAATTTAACTATGAAAAAATAAAAAAAATAATAAATACGAATAATTAATTTAAATGCAGTACCAAAAAAATAAATTAATTTAAGTACAAAAAAATTTAATTTTAAACCGAAAAAAATTAATTTAAATTTAATACAAAAAAATTAGTTGAATATAAAAACAAAATCAAATGCGAAAAAAATTAAATATGAAAATAAAATTGAATGAAAAAAAATATTAAAGAAAAATTAAATATGAAAAAAAATCAAATATGAAAAAACTAAACCTGAAATAAAATAAAAAAAAATTAATAACGAAATAAATTTAAATATGGAAAAAAATTAAATAAATACAAAAAAATATTAAAATATAAAAAGAAAGAAAAAAACTTAAATACAACTCACAAGTTATAGGAAACTTTTATTATAGTGAAATTTGATATAGTTAAGAATTTTTGAATTCCAATATTAAACTTCAACTTGATATAGTGAAGTAAATATTATATTCTCTCGATATAAGCTATAGTGAAGATTTTCTTAGCCCGGGCATTCAATATAATGAGAGTAAGTTGTACAAAAAAAGAATTAAATATTAAAAAAAATTAAATATGAGAAAAATTAAAAAAAAATTAAATACGAAAAAAAATATTAATCAATAACACGAAAAAATTAACTGCTAAATAGAAAAAAAGCTAATTGCTAAATACGAAAAAGCAATTAGCCGCTAAATATAAAAATAATTAACTGTTATCATAAATAGAAAAAAAAGCTTTGCGAAAAACAATTAGCCGCTAAATACGAAAAAAATTCACTATTAAATAAATTCGAAACAAAAAAATTAAATATGAAACATATTAAACACGAAAAATTAAAAAAAATTTAAATACTTGATACGAAAAGAATTTAAATATGAAGAAAAAATTTAAATATGAAAAAAAATTAAATATCTGATATGAAAAAAAATTAAATACGAAAAAAAATATGAAAAAAATTAATTACGAAAAAAAAAATATGAAAAAATTAAATACGAAAAAAAATATATGAAAAAAAATTAAATACAAAAAAATTAGTAGTTATTTACTTCATATAATGAGAATGGTCATTCAATGAGAACTTTGGGGAAATTAGTAAGCCCTGCCTTTTCTACATACAAATAATGCATGACCATAAATTTATAAATTTAAATTTAAGACTTTTTTTGAATAATATCATCCTATTGCTAACCTTTATAAATGACCATTAGAGATAGAAAAAAAAAAAAGGCTACCATGTAGTACGTATTCATAAAAAACCCCCCAAGAAATCCTCCACTTTAAGTTTAGTATAATAGTTCTTTCCTTTTTTTTTAAAAAAAATCTAATTAGTTATGTACATGAATAATAGTATCATTATTTTGCTATTTATCAGCTTTGTTAATTTTGTTAAATCCACCACCTTATCATTTAAGATTTTAATTAACGAGAGACGAAGAAACTATGTTCGTGTTTCATCAGTGTGAAACCAATTTTCACCTAACAGCTATAATAAATCATCTCATTTCATTTCGCTCTGTATTAAAAACGTGCATATTTATTTGGTTGAAATAAAAAGGTTGATATAAAAAATAATAAATTCCTAAAGAAAAATAATGGACCAGAAAACACTCTGAGCGTCTCACAATGCATTTTTTTTCGTTACAATAAATAATCAATAATTAAGTGAATGAAAAAAGGGGAATTTACACATCGGACCCAAGTTTGATGAATGAGAAATATTTATTTATAAAGGGCTAATTTTTTAAAATATTACAAATACGGGCCAAGTAATTTTGCGCAGTGCCCATCGTGGCTTAAGCAGAATCTCAAGCCAATCATGATTTTAGCCCTATGCGTTGACGAAGTCACGCTAGGGTTATTATCGCGAGGATAACCTGATTTGTGGCTTATATGAAATTGAGGCTTATATGAAAAAGGTAATAGCATATGATTTGCATGCAATGAAGATTATAGATGCATGTGATAGATTA